>PVIC010022153.1:0-27924 GCA_004025085.1 Thryonomys swinderianus
AGCCCAAGGGGATACTTGTGCAACTGTAAAAATTGAATGTTGTATATGCATCCCTGGTCTATCCACTGATATTTCAATTGCTGTTCAGGTCATCAAATGACAGATTGATGCTATGTTAGATTCTAAAATACTGTGGACCTCCTTATCCACTCTGTAGAAGGCGCTTATGGGTTCATCCTGGTGGAAACAATTACTGGTTATATTCATAGTGATCCTGTTGGCCTCACTGTCCATGTGTTCTTAACTGCTTTCCTACTTTTGTCTCCTCCAGATTCAAGGCAGTATGTCTATTCAAGAAAACAACACATGGAGTCTATCAAGGGCCTTTAGGTAGACCCTCTGTACAGTGATCCTGACTGCCAACTACAACTATGACCTCCAGCATGAAGAAGTCAGATTGGTCTTCACCCACTGTGCCTCATGGCAGTTTGGGTACCTCTTAAGAGGGGAGAAAATTATAGGGAGAAAAGCTAGCTAGATATGCGGTAGGCAGGTAGATAGGACTGGCCCTCAGAAGCTAACAAAAAAACCAATTTAGAGGTTAGCATTGTCAGAAGGAAAAAACTACTCCACCTATGTAAGATAAACAGTTGTGATTGATATTCTAAATAGGCATCCCCAGATATTCTAAAGAGGACACCAGCCTTCCTAAGATAAACAACAGCATTTGATATTCTAAAATAAGGGTGGAGGGCTAGGACTTTAACCTACTTCCCTGGAAAAGAGTCTAAATCAAAAATACCTGTTGAAGCCAGGCATGGTGGCTCACGCCTGTAATCCCAGCACTTGGGAGGCAGAGGCAGGAGGATTACTGAATTTGAGGCTTGCCTGGGCTACATAGTGAGCTCAAGGCCAGCCTGAACGACAAAGCAAGACCCTGTCTCAAAAAAAAAAATTACCTGTTCAATTGTTATGGGACTTGATTTCTCTTTAGATCCCCCTTTAATCAGTGTTACCTGAGCAATTAGGATACTTGTCTATTTTGTGTGGATTCTCATTGTACCAATGTTACCTAAGCTCCTGTATTTGCAATGCTACTGGTTGAATGCAATTTTGTCCTACTTTGGGACCTGCCTCAACTCATGGCTTTGCTCCATAAAAGCCCTTTAAAAAGTGCCAGGTATGGTAACTCATGCATGTAATCCCACACTTGGAGGCAGAGGCAGGAGGATTGCTGTGAGTTTAAGGCTAGCCTGGGCTACATAGTGAGCTCAGGGCCAGCCTGAACTACAAAGTGAGACCTTGTCTCAAAAAAAAAAAAAAGTTCTCTAAAAAGTGAGGTAGGTAGGTTACCCATCTTTCTGGTTTCCTCTTTCTGCCTCTCTTAGAAGCTTTCTTTCTTTCTTTCTTAATAAAGTTTTCCTACTTAAACATCCTATTTTTCCTAAAATTCATTCTTCAATTTTTGGAGAACACAAACTCACGTTTTAGGTGGGGAGTAAGTGTTGCTCTTCTGCATCAATACTGACATTGAAGGTGTATGATAATCAAATGGTTTTAGCATAGTTCTGAGTGTGCATAATGGAAGCCCCACTCTGGGTGCGGGTGGGATTGATCATTGGGTTTAGAGATTAGACAAAATATAAAGCGAGAGAGGGAAGGCAGGCTTGCTGCATCTGCTTGCTCTGTCTGCCTCCCGCCTACTCTGCCATGAACTTTTACTTCTATGAAATGCCCTCCTGCCATGCCACCTGCCTTGGAGCCAGCCAATTATGGACTGAAACTTCTACAAACTGTGAGCAATAATCATTTCCTCCTTTAAATTGTGGATGCCATGCATTTGGTTGCAACAATGAGAACGTAACTAAGGCAAGGTTCTTCTTTAGGTTAATTCCTAAGTATCAGAAAATGAAAAGACGTCTCCTGTTCCTGGATAAGCAGAATCAGTATTGTCACAATGGTCATACTTCAAAACCTGATACACAAATTTAATGCAATTCCCATCAAAATTGCAACAGCATCCTTCACAGAAATAGATAAAAAAATCTTAAAATTCATATGAATCCAGAAGAGATACAGAATAACAAAAGAAATCTTGAGTAAAATGACCATAGTGGGAAGCATCACAGTCACAGACTTTAAGTAATTTTACAGAGTTACAGTGATAAAAAACACCATGGTACTGGTACCTGAAAAGATATGAGCATTAATGGAGCAGAAGAGGGGATGCAGAGACAACTTTGAGCCCATTAAACTCTTTGATCTTTGATGATGGGACCAAAAGCATACACTGGAGGAAAGAAAGCCCTTGTAATAAATGGTGTTGGGAAAACTGGTTGTCCATATGCAGAAAATTGATTCCAGACCCATATCTTTCATCATGTCATAAACTAAAACCAGAATGGATCAAATAACTATTATAGAAGAATCACAAAACCTGCTGAAAGAGAAAACTCTTGAAGTCATCAGTTAAGGAAGGCACTTCTGAACAGAACCCCAGTAACACAGAAAATAGTTCTGAGAATCAACAAATGGGAACATTTCAAATTAGAAAACTTCTGCACATCAAAAGAAACAACCATCAGAGTGAAAAGACAACTTGAGTGAGAAAAACTTTTTGCATTTATTCCTCAGAGGACTAAAATGTAGAATATATACAGAATTCAAACAAATTAGACCTCTTAAAATAAAAAATAAAAAATCACCAGAGGAAATGAAGTGACCTGAGACTTCAGGGAAGAAGTACAAATGTCTTTTAAATAAAGGAAGAAATGGTCAACATCACTGGTCATAGAGAACACCATTGAGATTCCAACTTATCTCCGAAATAATGGTCATAATCAAGAAATTTAAATACTGGTGATGTTAGCAGGAAAACATGGAACACATTTACATTACTGGTGGGAATTTAAACTAGTACAACCAATTTAGAAATCAGTATGGCAAATCCTGAAAGAAAATGAGAGATCGCATTTTACCTAGCTATTCCCCATCTGTGAATCTTTCAAAGGTGTGAAGGACATCATGATTATACCCAAAGACCTGTAACCTGAATGTGTGACCAAGTTCATGCACTGGCTCCTGTCCCGAGGGCGATGAGCAACTTCAGGTTATGAGTGGCCCATGATGGTGACCTGTGGTGAGTACAAAAAGCATCCTTAGGAAAGAGCCCTGGGAGAGTCCCTGCTCCTTTCCACCATGTAAGGACACCAACAAAAGGACCCTCTGTGAACAGAAAGCAGGTCCTTACTGTACACCAGGTCTACCTACTCCTAGCTGCTGGGCTTCCAGCCCCAAAGCTCTGAGATATAAGTTACTGCTATTCATAAGCCACTGTCTTATGGTCATTCAGGAGAGCAGACTGAACACACTAAAATGGGGAGACACTCAAGAAACTGGACAGAAATAAGCCCTCGTCAGAGGGTCAGAGTGAGGTGGAAAAATGAGGAGTGGTGCATTTTTACAGAGTGCCCTCTGGGAGGGCAGGTGTGGAAGCCAAGGCTGGAAGGGTCACCAGAGGACAGAGAGCCAGGCAGAGAGAATGGACGGTGCAAAGATGCCAAGCTTGGGTTTAAATGACCTGAATTTAGGACACATCCAGATGGATGAATCGACTCATGTGCTTATAAAAAGAAACAGAGAATTAAGGCATTTCAGTGATCCATAGAACTTCATTTTAACTGTAGCCTTAACCCTAACCCTATGAAAAGACCGTATAATATATATTCCTTTGTGGGTTTTGCTAGAATCCCTCACCAACACACACAGACACACAGACACACACACACACATGCGCGCACACACACGCACACGCACGCGTGTGCACACACACACACACAAGCATCTGTATCCAGGGAGAAATAAAATGATCTGGGGGAAAATGTCTTTCAAACTGTTAGTTGTGCTTTTGCCTCTGGTTGGAGAGTGTACATGAAGTACTTATCTTCCCTTGCCAATATATTCTTTCTGACTTTTCTGTGAAGGACATGTTGTGTTTCTTTAATAAGAATGAACAAAACACAGAGGGGGCTCTTTGTTCTCTGAGTCATAGGCTCCTTTGGGCCTTACAGGGACTCAGGTTCCTGTAGATCTGCCCTCCAGCCCAGCAGGCTCATTCATGGCAGAGTCAGGCTACAGGCCGCAGAGATCCCCAGGCCTGAGGAAATATAATGGGGAGAAAAGCTAGTTAGTCATGTAATAGGCAGATAGAGAAGACTGGCCCCATGAAAAGCTTGCAAGAAAGGAGACCTGTACCAAAGGTTGGTGTCACCAAAGTAAAAACTACTCCTTCCAGATAGCAGTGACTGATAGGCCTCAGTCTCATCCTGGGATGGAGGGTAAAGATCTTGATCCAACCCCTGGTCAGAAAGGCAGCAATTGCAAATCCCCTGGTGCAGAGGGCCAGGACTTTAACCTGGAAAAGTCTCCTGACTAAAAATCCCTATACACTTGCTATATGACTTGATTCCTCATTGGACCCCATTTGATCGGTATTGCTTAAGGAACTATACTTGTAATCCCATTGGTTAACTATGGTTTGCCAATTTCTTTTTTTTTAAATTGAATTCTTTATTGGTATATTTTACATACAGCTCACAATCACACTTAACTTTGGGGAATTTGTACCAGTATATGACATAAGTTAATTCTTATTTTTACCCATATCTCAACCCACCCCACAACCCGCTACCCACTACATACATGTGATTTCTTTTTCTTTTCAAACCATATTTATTCTTTCCCCTCATTATGCCCATTTCTTTTAAAACCTATTGGTAGGCTCCACTTCACCCACTGGTCATCTGTCTATGTTTTTGAATCTTATTGGAAAACCTCCACTTTGAGCCTGTCTCACCTTGTGGCTTTGTTCCATAAAAGCCCTATGAAAAGTGAGGTGGGTGGGTTACCTACCTTTCTGAGTTTCTCCTCCTGTCTTGCTTAGGCAGAAGCTTTCTTTCTCCATAAAGTTTCCCTACTCAAACCTCCATTGTTCCTAAAATTCATTCTTTGATTTTAGAGGACATGGATTCATGTTTCAGGTTGGGAGCTAGGCCTTGCTTCCCTGTATCTAAAGGATGGACATGGCTTGTGGCCCAGCCTGGGAGTAGCAAAGAGTGTGCCCAGCCTCCTCCCTGCTCCCCTCAGGTTCTGAGAAAGCATAGGAAGGACAATTCTACTGTTCACAGTGGAAACTGAGCACATGGAGGAGATGGTGTTGTTAATAACACACACAGCTGTGTGAGGCTGGGCTGGTGTGGACTGGGCGCTGATATGCTGGTGACTATGGACATATCCCAGTATGTTTCTGAGGCTATTTACTGGTAGCCCCATTGGAAATAATCCCCTTCTTGATGCACCTTCAGCTGCCACAAGACTTGAAGAACATTTTGGCCAAAGGGATGCTGGGTGTTTTCAATAACAGCAAGGATCACAATAAGAGATCCCACCTAGAGAGCCCTAAATGGCTTTTTCTCACTCTTCTTCCTGTGATCAGTTCTATTTTCCAAAAATAGCCAGAACCATACCTCTCATTCCTCATCCTCCTTTGGTACTTTTACCTGCCTCATGAAGGGCACAGTCTTTTCTCCTTTCCCTTTAATGTGGTGTGACTTTGTGGCTACCTTTAGGAACAGAGCACTGAGCATTTGACCCTAGGAGTCCTGTGGTGCCTTTTGTCTGACCCTTTTCTTGGAGATGTTCTTCTATGAGAAGTGCCCACAATGGTATGAGCTGGTCCACTAGAAGGAGTTGTCCTGGCCAACAACACAGGAAAGGCTTTAGATCCGTGCAGAAGTTTCCAGAACCAGAGAGAGACTTCCAGGGGCAGATTCTGACCTCAAGCAGGGCAGAATTTTGTTCTTATTACTCAACCTGGTCCAAATCGCAGATTTGTAAGTAACAGTTGTTGCCACTGTTTTAATTAAGGTGTTGGAAAACTCTGTGACAGTCCTAGTCATGAAGAGGCCTCAGTACAACCTCTGCCAGTGTGAAGTTGTTCTCCCCATTTTACAGATGAAGAAAGTACATCTGCTATGGGAAAGTGGAATTAAGATGCAACTCTGAGAAAGCAAGGCTTCTAGGCTCTGGCCCTGGGTTTCAGGGGGTCTCCAAAGCCTAGCCTCAGTGTCCTCTCCTCCATCACCTGGGTCACAGTTCTGGGTTCTGGGTGGGAAGTTGAGGCAGGGGAAAATAACAAAAACTGAACTCTTGCATGGAATGATTCACAGGGAGACTTTTAGATGGTCCCTCAGAACTGCCGTCACCCACATGCTCCCTACAGGCCTTCATCTGTATCCATCAGTGCCTCTGGAGGTGTCCAGCCTCCATTACCAGGAGGTAATGCACTCCTGACCATACTGCGCTGGGACTGGAGAATCCCATGGGTGAGGAGGTATTGCTGTAAGGAGCTGACACCTGGGAGTGGGATGCACTGGCACAGGCTTCTTCTGCATCCACATATTTGAGGGGCCCAAATCCACAAGCACTCCTCCAGGAATGGTCCAGTTTGTTGAGAGCAGTTTTACACAGATTTTGGGGGAAAAAAATTGTTCCATAATTAAAGTATGACTATAGATGTCTAAAGCCCAAATATGGCCCGAGAAAAGGCTACAAGACTGTACAACAAAGAACAAGAATGCAGGAAACAAGACTCTGTTTTGCCTCCAGTCACAGCTGAGGCTACAATGGTCTGGCCTTCAAAGACAAGGTAACACCAGCCGAAGACTACTGGTTCTTTGAAAATAGAGTTATACTACAAAAAATTGTTTCACCCAGGGAAGGATGAATTCCTTTTCAGTTTAAATCATCCCGCCAGCTGTCCTGGGAATGATCTTCTTTGCAGGCTTGTCAGCATGAGATTTGCATTGACATAGACCCCTAAATCACCTGATACAACTATTGTGTGTACCCTATAAATGATAGCTAGTATGGGCAGTCTTGGTCTTTGCCCCCTCTGAGACCTTGACCTACCAACCCTCTCATACTCTTTGAAAAGAGACTTTGCAAGTCTCTTTTCATCTTTTTTTCTACACTTGATCTTAGCCAAAAGGCTGAGAAGCGATTCATCTTTTTTTCTTTTAGTCCTTTCTAGGCAGAGGACTGATTGGCCCCCAGCCTCTGATACACTTTCTCACCCTTCTACCCAGGGGGTGGAAGAGCAGTTCTTCCAGGAAAGTGGATGCCAGTGGCCATGTGCTCTGGGCAGGTTGCCCAGGAGGTCACCATGAGTTAAGGTCACAGTGGCCCATCTCAGGGAAGCGTACTCACTTAATGAGTGGCCAAGGTAGGAGGCAACAGAGAGGCAGCAGAAGCCCTTTGCCTAGCAACCTTCTCACCCCGGCCCCCTCCCCCAAGGTCCCTTAAGCACAGTCCCTGGTGAACAGTCAGTCCCTTTGAGTCCTGTGAGACTGATTCTATTCCTACTGACTTGGACACATGACTCCTCATCCCTGTGGCTCAGAGCTGATTCAGGAATGGCTGTATGACCTTAGCTGGAATTTTTTCCTCTGGCAGTAGACAAAAGATGTACAGAGAGAAGCATATTAAAGGTCACCAGGAAGAACAGATCAAATGTGAGATACCAGGCCAGGGCCAAGGACAGGAGTGGGAGGCTCATGTGCTGCCTAATCTTATCAGCCAGATGGCATATAGGCATGATGGTGCATACCTCTAATCCTAGTACTCGGGAGGCTGACGCAGGAGCATCCCTGTGAGTTAGAGGCCAGCCTGGGCCACATAGTGAGTTCAAGGTTAGCCTGGAATAGATAGTGAGACCTTGTCTCAAAATCACAAAAATATAATGGAAGAGTGAAAGGAATACAGACTTCATGATAGATAGAAACCAATAAATATATCAAGAAATGTTCAACCTTACTGTACCTTTGAGAAGAACACAGAGATTTCATCTTATGTCAGAAAGAATGTCTGCTATCAAGAAAACAAATGATAAAAAATGCTGGCAAGGCTACAGAGAAAGGGGGAAGCCTTGGATCTGCCACTTGAGAGCTTGGCCTCAGAGGGCAGAGCTGGGAGGAGAGAAAGAGACAGAGAGGAATGGAACACAGATGCCCTGGATTCGGAGCAGTCGGATTTGGGAATGTGCTGTGTGCCTGTCCTATACGTTTCCCTTCACTCACTCCGGGGAGGCCAGGACCACACTAGACAGTTACAACCCTCAGGGGAAGGATGGCAGAGAAGCTAGAGTGACTGCCTGGGGACAGGATGGATAAAATGGAAGGGATCAGGGCCTGGAGGTCAGGGCCAGCCTGGGGGAGGGGCAGAAGCCAAGAGCCCCTGCAGGTGAGGGTCCTGCAGTATAAAGAGCTACAGATGGAGCTGGCCACACAGAGGTTTGTAGCACAGCAGCTCAGGGGACCCATCTCCCTGGGAACACAGGAAGCAGTGTGAGAACTACCAAGACTCCTCTCTCCTTTGTCACTTGTCTGGATACTGCCCTGGCTAGTCATGCTGCTGAGCAGGCTCCTCCTCCTGGCAGCCACCATGACGGTCCAAGGGAATGGACAGCACATGGACAATAAGCAGAGGAACCTGCTACTCAGGGAGCACATGAGGCAACTGGATGGCAAACGGATGGAACAGTTGCAGAGGGAGCTGAAGAACAGCACACGGAGGCGGCAGAAGGTATGGCCTGGCCAGAGAAGTATGGGCAGTGTCGAGGCCTTCACCATGAGCAGATGGAACATGTATCCCAGAGGGCTGGGCTTTAAGCTGTAAAAATTGGAATTGTGAGGCCTAAGACAGGCAGGGATGAACATAGCAAGTCTTGCCACACAGCAAGACTGGGAAGCATAGAAACAGAGAAACTGGCTCTTTACTGCCATGCACTCAGACTGAACACAGCCAGGCCCATCCTAGGAGCACAGGCAGCAAGGAGAGAACAACTGATCCCTTCTGGGTAGGGGAGATAGAGGCCATGAGGGGTTGTCTACTGTGTCAGGGTGAGGCAGAAGGGAAGGAGAAGGATGAGGAGGGTGAGCTGAGGCCAGGAACAGCTGTCTGAGGTCAGACCATCTGTGAGGATGTCACAGAGGAGATGGCTTCTGACCTCAGAGGACAAGCAACACAGGCATCTGTGTCAGGTTTCCCTTGAGGGACCCAGAAGCCCCAGAGCTATCAAGATGGAGTGCAGTCACACCTGTAGAGACAGTGAGGTAGCCAGTGAAGGGAAGTATGGGGAGAGTGGCATGGGCTGAATTGTAGAGGTGAGGGCAGGCCCGGTCACAACGGCTTTGTGGGCCTCGGGGAAGACTTTGACTTTTGCCCTTAGTGTCTTAGCAGCCACAGAATAGCTTTGAATGGGTAGTGGCACCACTGCTTCGGGTTTAATGGGGGTGGAGTGTGGGAGCCAGGTGGACCCTGGGAGGCCAGGTGGAAGCCCGGTAGACACTGGGGTCAGCAGGGATGAAGAGAGGGAGGCCTGAGGAACTTGAGACTGGAGAAGGCAGAGGAGGGATTCTATAGGGCATGAATCTTCTGTGCTGCCAGATCAGATGCGGGAGACAGAGACAGGCAGTTGAGAGCCGCAGCAGGGTACACCGATGCCAGGGGCAGTGAAGGACCATGTCCTTGTCCCTGTCCCTCAGCCAACACTGAGCACCCGCTCTGTCATCTAGGGAGGTATAGTCTAGGGAGATGGGCTTGTCTCTGCCACAGGTTGGGCACAGGGATGGTTACTGGGGTCCACTTTGCAGCTGGCTGGGGCCTCTAGGCAGGAGCTGCCAAAGGAAGGTGATGGAATCCTGGGCAGTCTGGGTGGTGACTGCAGGGTGCAGGGCGAGGACTGAATGTTGGAAGCGGCAGACAGGCGGGCAGACAGCAGAGGGGAGGGCAGTGTTCTCCATGGGAAGTGGCTCCTGGGTTGTGGAAATCCAGCCCACTCATTCATTGCCTGGCTTAGGCTCTTCACAGTACTTGCCACTATTAAAGTTTACATGATTTATTTAGTAGGAAGACTCTGGAATTAGAAAATCTTGGGAGTTTTTAAAAAATTCCTGATTGTCAGGCTGGAGATTTAGCTCAGTGGTTCCAGTGCCTACCTAGCAAGCGCAAGGTCCCTGGTTTGATCCCCAGTAACCACCTACAACAATACCCTGCTGGAGACTCACACTCACCAGCAATCAGTACCACATACCACAGTGCTGGGTGTGGTGGCTCACGCCTGTAATCCCAGCACTCTGGAGGCAGAGGCAGGAGGATTGCTGAGTTCGAGGCTCACCTGGGCTACATAGTGAGCTCAGGGCCAGACTGAACTACAAAGCAAGACCCTGTCTCAAAGAAAAACAAAAACCAAACAAAAAATTCCTGATTCTCTAGGACAGAGCCTAATATATGGCGTGTGTATGATAAACAGTCCCTGAATTGTTCGTTGCTGAGTCACAGCCATTGGATGTCTGGGGCACAGTTGTTTATCCATTCAGCAAAGTTACTTTTCTATAAAGAATGTCAGAGAAAAACAGGTTTGAGCAGAGTTCCTGCAGAGGTCGCTCACTTGGAGACTAACATCTCTAACACGTCAACATCTCTCCTTCTAGTTCCTGTCTGTCCAACTCCGTTCCTTTCTTTAAGGTGCGTTTCAAACACCCTGTCCCAACAAGAGAAGGTATACTGTCCTGTGACCCTGATTTCTAAAATGAGACTAAGAGAAAAAGAGGATCCTCCAAAAGTGACAGCTAGAATATAGCAGAGGCAGAACTTGAAGACAGGGCCACGGACACACTAGTCCAGGTACCAAATATGAATGTCTCTGCTAGCTGGAGGGGAGGTGAAGGAATGGGACCCACTCCTTGTATCTGGGCTGGGAATGTGCCAGAGTGAGAGTGACAAAGCAGGGAACACTCCAGTTCTGGGGTGGGAGCCTGGAGAACAGTTTGAGTCCATTCATCCAAAGGAATCCTTCCCATTTAGTCTGTCCATGTCTGAACCACAGGCCACCCTCATCCCCCAACATACAGACCACCAGAGCCATAGTGTAACTCACCTGTGGTCATATGGCCTGAATTATTCCTGTCAGGACCCATGTTGGTGGGTGGCCAGGGCAAATTGTGTGACAAGACACAGATGTGGGCGGCCTGTGTCCCTCCTGGCTGCTTATAGTCTGAGGACCAGTGGGAGACCTGTAAGGGCACTTAGGGGGCTCTGGTTCCTCAAGATGATGCCCAGCTCCACTGAGTCACATGCCAGCTCCACAGACCTTGGCAAAACCTTGAAGCAAGAATTCTTGGACTCTAGACTGGCATGTAGTGACCCTAGGCAAGACTTCTGGGTCTCTGGAGGGCCACCTCAGGGGAGCTGCCTGGAATGTCTCAACTCAAGGATCAACTTCCTGTTTGCCTACCTGAGGCAGAAGCTTGCAGCCTTGGAGCCTGCTTTTCAATTCAAGTTCTGGTAGGTTCCTGACTCATGGAAAAGCCAGAACACAGACTAGCGGAGCTGTTTGTTCTGCACAGAATGGGCCCCCTATCAGCTAGACTTTAGGACCTCTGGGGACTGTATTAGCAGCCTAAGGAAGTGAAGGAGTTAGGGAACATTTCAATATTAATGCTGCGATCACAGCAAACAAAATTAATAGTGGGCTGAGTCTGGCAGTTGATAAAATGTGGTGTCAAGGTTAAGGACCAAGTTGGGATTCAGAACTGGCTGGGGACATTGACTGAGATGGGAAGGCAGCTGGAAGCTTCATGGGCAGGGCTGTGGGAATGGAGGGATCAGAGTTCTGTGTTGGATGCTCTGTGCTTGAGATCCTTACTGGAAACCTTTCTGCACAGGGCATGGTGGTGGGACATCCAGAGGCAAAGTCCAGGAGGGCAAGGGTGATGGCACAGTTAGCCTAAGGACAGGGCATGGCAGTCCCAGGAGCTGCTTGGCCCTCAGGCTCTTGGATATCTTGATATCTGGTACCTGCAGGAGCTTATGGATCTATTTAAGAAATGCATAAATGAAGGACAAAGGAAGCAAAATTAAACTGCAAATAAAAGCAAAATATGAAAAGGCAAATGTATGATGAGGCTGTGCTACTGTCTACTTGTAGGTTTAAAAATGTCCTCAATTCCAAAATTACAGTGATTAAGAAACCATATCTAAAAACACTGTGATCTGCTGGGATTAGTATGAAAATATTTGTGATTTCTATTGACTGTCAAGTCATGGAGGCAATAGAATAGCTCTAGTTTATATGCCATGCTCATAAAAGAAGAAAGACACAAGTTTTAACTTGTATTCACTGAGGTTCCCAGACTCACTGAATTCTCTCCACAGACCCTATGATCCCATGTTGAGGATGCTGGCCTGGGGAGTAGAAAGAGTAAAGAAAGAGGAGGGCCCAGGACTGGGACACCAAAACCCTCAGCATGGAGTAGCCTGATAGAGCAGGGGATGGCCAGGGACAGGATGAGTCCAGAACAGGCCTCTGGAAGTGCTTCCACTGCCCACAATGCTGGCTGGCCCAGTAGCACAGGGTGAGAAATGTCCCTTGAGTGTAGAATCAGCCAGAAGGACTCGGTGAATGGAAGAGTGAGGGGCGTTGCTGGGGCCAAGAGACCTGATGAGTATAAACAAAAGGATTCAATGTCATGGTTAGTTTTTAAAGTTTTCGTGTCCACATCAAATGTACCAGAATTATATGTTACTTTGTTTAAGGTTAGGCAGTTGTGGAGGTTAGAAAATGGAGTTTGGTGCTGCAGGAAGCAGAAAAACTGCTGAGGTTGCTCACAGGGCTGTGGGTTATTTTAGGTGGCAGCTGGGAGAGCTCATTTGTGCATTGGGAGGGACTGGCAGAGTGGAAGGAGCTGGGATCTGAGGGCTCAAGGCCTGGAGATACTCTGGGTCTCTGCAATCTCTGTGTCCAGCGTGGTCACACTGGATCCAGCCTGGGGGAGCCAGAGGCTCTGAGCCTGAGACACACAGCTCACTTGTACAAACTGAGCCTGGTTTCAGGCTGGCCCTGCTTCCTGGCTCTCAAGAAAGAGCAGCCCTTTGGATGAAAGGAAAGATGATCCCAGGGCCCTCAAGAGCAGGGTCCAATCCTGCTTGGGTGGTCAGACAAGGCCAGAGGTTAGAAAGTACATGCCAGCTGGTGGACCTGTAAGCTGGGTGAGAGAAAGCTGGGTGCCCACACACTGGCTGCTCTCCCCTGGGAAGCCAGGAACAGAGCATGTGAGAAAGTAATCTCTTTTGTCAAAGGAGAAACAGGATAAACACATTTTATATGAATCTCTATTTTTCTGTAAAATCCTATTCTTGTAAAATGTACACATGCTTTTTAAACTAATCCTTAGAAATACAAGAGCAAGGGCCGGTCCACTTGTCATAAAGTTTGTGTGTTACAGAGATTCCCAACTCACAAGATCTGCACCACAACTACACACCTTAGAACTAGCCAATTGGGTCAGACTGTAAGGCCATGCCCACCCACAGAAGGGTGTGGCACCGTGAGGGCAGTTGGTCAGGGAATAAAAACCCAGCAGATTAGTTGTGAGTGCTGGCTGGCTGTGCTTAGCAGAACCCTGCATTCTTCTGCAGAAGTAAAGCCATGGCAAGAAACTTCTCAAAACTCTGGTTTTATGGCCCTATTTTTGACACCGAAACATGTGTGCCCAAAAAGCATGATGGGGGCTTCTGCTCTCCTTTTTCTGTCAATTCATTCAGCTCATATTTCTTAAAAATCTGCTGTGAACCTAGCACAGTATTAGACATAAAAAGGTAATTGAAATCAAGGCCCCAGTTTCATGCTCCTGACATTCTAGAAGGCAAGAGAGACAACAGACAGATAGTCTTAATTCAGAGTGGTCATTGGACAAAGAGATCTGAAATAACAAGAGGGACTGAGCCGTGTGGATGGGGCTGGGTGTTTGAGGGGAAGGTTCCAGAGGGAACAGCATGTGCAGAGGCCTTGAGGTGGGCACAGGGCTGCTGCGTGCTGCTCCGGAGGTGCTGCCCATGGCCAGGAGTAGGGGAGAAAGGACAGGAGAGGGAGTGGTAATGGGAGGCCGGGTGTGGAGAAGCCTGTTGTCATGTGCAGAATTTGGCTTTTCCTCTGAGTGACAGGAACCCTGCGGTGATTTTCAGCAAAGAGGCTGAGCCTTCATTTAGGCGTCACAGGATCCGTTAGCTGTGGAAGAGAGGATGATGGAAGCCCAGGGACCAGGAGAAAGCTGCAGGCACAGTCTGGGGTGGGGGGTGGTGATGGGCAGACCTGGCACGTTCTGAGCCTCTGGCTGCTCTGTGGCTCCACATGGAGATACTTGGGAGGGACGGAGGCTACCCTGACCCCTGCCATGACCCATCCAGTCTCCCTGCAGCTGGAAGCCTACATCCAGGCCATCTTGAGGCCAGAGGTGCAGCAGGTCCAGTACAGCTTAATCCAGAAGCACATGGTCCCCCTTCTGGAGCTGAGCACCAGCCTCCTGAACCAGACCAGAGCCCAGACCATTGAGCTGACCGACATGGAGGCTCAGGTAATGGGGAGCAGGGGGTGGGTGGCCAGGCTGGTGTTTTGCCTTGACCTCTGCCCTAGGGTAGGACAAGGCCTCCTCTGGGCCATAGAACCTTGACATCTCTCTCTGAGGACCCAGACCCATCATTGCTGCCTTCTGGGCAATGGACCATGATGGGCTGGGCTGTCATGGGGTTGGCCTGGCTTAGTGGTTGGCTGTGCTGGCACTATGAACAGAACAGTACACAGTCCTTCATCCTGGAGTTTTCAGGGATCACGAAGGGTAACGAGGAAGAATTCTTTAGGCTTCAAGGCCAAGGCCTTCCTGAGAAGTAGGAGAGAGGGAACAGGGGAAATGAATGGATGCACAGGTTAATGACAGGTGGGCACAGGTTTGTTGAACCTCAGTGTGTGCCAGATCCCACTGAAGACACCTGGCTCCACTTCCAAGCAGAAAACAGGACAGACACGTTTGTAACCCATGCAGCTTACCAAGAAAACAAGCAGGTTCAGAACCATGTGGCTTCCATGGTGACCACGCTGAGAGAAGAGAGCAGGGAGCCCAGTGAGGATGCCAGTGCAGGGCACAGGGCAAGAGATGACAGAGGTTGGGGCCAGAGGGAGCCATGGAGGACAGAGGCCAGGGACTGTTTGGAAGGGTGGCTGATGGCACAAGCTAATGGACAGCATGTGAGGCCAGGGAGGTTGCTCCTGGGCCTGAGGGCAGGAGGACTGGAATCGTCATAGGCAGTGATGGGGGCTTCAGGAAGCAGATTCTGGCAGGATCAGTGTGTGAGTCAGTGCACGAGTGACCACAGGGAGTGAGGACTTGGAGGGTGGCTCTTGCTCAGCAAGGGTCGGGGGTGCCAGCCTGTGGGCAAGTGAGGGGCTGCTGGGAGGCTTCTGCAGGGCTCACGGAGCCTCCACCTTCCTGCTCCTGATACTACAGGTCCTGAGCCAGCTGTCACATATGGGGAACAAGATGATGGAGGCTTTGCAGACCACCAGCAATCTGGAACAGCAGCTGCAGAAGCAGAGCCATGAGCCACACCTACTGCACGGACACAGCAGGTGGGCACTGGGACCTGGACCCCGAGCTACATGGGCTGAGCCACCAGGACTTGAGTTTGGAGCCCAAACTCCAGCTATGGATGGGGGTGGGGATGGCAGCTGCACCTGGGGCAGTGTGTAGGATGGGATTTGGGCCTGGATCAGGCCTGGGGCGAGGGACCAAGGGATGAAGCTGGGCCTGGGCCAGGACTGGTAAGAACTAGAACCAGGCTTGGAGGCCAGAAACTCTGGCAGAAGAGTGGAGAAGGGGACTAGGCTGGGGCTGAGCTGGGAGCCAGGGCAGCCCAGGGCATGTGCCCCAGCATTGAGTGGGGGCAGAGACAGGGCATGTTCTCGGGGCTTGGGATATCTCAGTTTTCTTTCTGTTTTATTCCTTCTTCCTCCCTTTATTTTTAAAACTTTAAATGCTTTATTGAGATCTAATTTACACAGCATACCATTCACCTGTAGATTTTACTGATTTGCAAATAAATAAACCTGGTGCAGTCTACCTGTTCTCCTCGCCTGAGGACACCACAGTGCCCAGCTTCTACTCTAGAAAACCTGAGGCCCTTCCTCATACACAAATCAGCATCAAGGAACATTCTTTAAGTTCCAAAGAAAAAATGGTCATGCGATATAAATAAGTATAGAAATCTGACACCCCAGGTAGATTTTATCTTATTTTCCAGCTGAATGGCGAACAAACTGCCAAGGCCAGGGTTCCGGTAAGCACTATTCAGTGAACAGCCCTGTCAACCATCACCAGGGCAAGATGTTATTGGTTCTGTGTGGAACAAAATCCCTTCATCTTTAACAGTGCATAAGGGTCAGATCCAAGCAAGGACTGTGAGTGATAAAAGCAAGACTTTTTACTATTTGACTTTGTAAGAACAAGGTGCCAGCTCAACAAATACTGACATGATCAGAGTGCTCACAAAGAGCAATAGAAACCTTAATGTGCAGCACCCCTTGCCTTTCCTCACTGTCCGAGTGCTTGGGGTTTACACTCTTCTGGGCAGGTGTTTAACCCTTTTGCCTGCTGCCTTTGTAAGCAGTTTGTGGGTTTTTGAAAGCAAATGATTCAGCTACAGGAGGTAACTTCTTAATTGCAGGTGCATACCCAGAGTTCCATAGTGAATTCTATTCTCTTCTGTTTACCCTCATTCCCTTAGTTTAGAGACCTTCTCAGATGCAGGATGTAAATCAGTGGGGGCCCTATGGAATGGGTGCCACAGGGGGCTCTTTGTATCATTGAAAGTGCTGAAAGATTCACCATCTCTGACCTAAGTCATTTTCTTAGGCCAAAAGACCTCCAGAAAATATGCTACTTAGGCTGGGGATTTGGCCCAAGTGGTACTGCACCAGAAAATATGCTACTTTTTTTTTTTTTTAACAAATTCACTCCGCTTTTATCATATTTGGTCCCACTTTCATGTCAGGTTAACATTTTGTGCTCTAGAACTTGCTGGGATTCAGTTTCATAGTTTGGTCCATATTCTAGCAATAATAGGTAGCTTTGTGGATAAGATATGGGTGTCTGGTTAGACCTATCTCAATTGCTGAGTTAGTTTCCTTCCACACAGAATGATATAGCATGCCACAAAAATTAGGACTCCTGCCACTTTTGTCATGGTGATTAATATTGATGCTATCATCTGCTTCCATTTTCCGAACTATTTTTTCTAGCTAGTCTGTAAAAGGAGCCTCTATTCTTATTTTCTCTCACTTCATTGGCTGGAATTGTGAGTCCTTACATGGTCTTAGTTATAGTCCTATCTAGAGCTGTATTATTCAGAATAAAGATGCAACACTGTCCTCCTAACAAGACTTGCCCCTTCAGTTAGAATCACATCCTTAACAATCTTGTTTTCTCAGGCCAAACTACTAGATCTACTTAGCTGGTTACTCCTCATGGGGCATTCCTGGTGTAGTTGATGTATTCTGCTAATTATAATAAATGCAATAGGTCCAGTCTACGTGCTTATTTATTCTCTGACATGTTCACACCTTCCACAAACCTGTTTAACAATAGTATATGTTCCTAAGCACCCACAGTTTCTAAGTATTGTATCACACATAGCCTGGGAACCCCAATGAGGTCCTTAACGTACTATAAACGTTAGTTCTCTCATCATAGATTTACGTATCATCCCTTCCCATTGAGAAACATCCATCTTTTATCCTCAGTTGATAGGGTCCCAATTTTATCTAATTATTTTCCCTGTTCTCTGGTAAATTGGGGCTTTAACACTACCTTGGGGAAATTTGGAGTTAGATTTAACTTTCTGATCTCCCCTTCCTGAGAGGCTTGTTCTGCAGTCTTTCTGGCAAGCCCATTTCCTGTCACCTCCCTGCAGCTCCCTTTTTGGATGATAATTTATGTGAATTGTAGCCACTTCTTCCAGAAGAAGGAGATTTTCCAGAATGTTCTTGTTTGACCAATTCGCCATGTATTAATTCTTTTCCTTTGGTGTTTATATGAGTCTTTACTCCATCCAGATCTTTCCAAAAATGTGTACTACCCTGGAAACATATTTAGGATCAGTACCTACCATGCTTTCTTGTACTTCAAGAAGCTTTAGAGTCTGATTTAGAGCATATATTTTGCAAGTTTTGACTGACCAACTCTTGGATAATCTGCCCCCTTCACATACAGAGTGTTCTCCATTAATAATGGAATATGTGTTATGTCTTCTACATTCTACAACTCAGAAGGATCCATCCACAAATAACTTCAGTCCATCATGGAAAAGGATCTCTCTTTGGTCTGATATGACTTTAATTTGTTGTTTTATGATGTTTAGGCAATCATGGCCTTGTGTCTCTAGGCCTCCCTCTCCTTTCTGTAAGCAACTGGTCAGATTTAAGCAGGTGTTAGATGTGAGAACTAGATCATCCCTTTAAGTCTGTTATCCATCCCCCCATTTAAAAATTGAGGATGGTGGGCTCGAGATTTAGCTCAGTGGTTCCAGTGCCTGGCAAGTGCAAGGTCCCTGGTTCGATCCCCGGTAACCATATACAACAATATCCGGTGTGGTGACTCACTCCCACCAGCAATCAATACCACATACCACAGTGTGGGGTGTGGTGGCTCATGCCTGTAATCCTTAGCACTCAGGAGGCAGAGGCAGGAGGATTGCTGAATTTGAGGTTTGCTTGGGCTACAGAGTAAGCTCAGGGCCAGCCTGAACTGCAAAGTGAGACCCTGTCTCAAAAAAAAGAAAAAAAAATTGAGGATGGTTATAATCCGAAGGGAATGGAGCTTAAGAGCAAATAATTAAACTATAGGAGGTAACTTCTTAACCAGCACGGTTTCCTAGAATTAGCATAATGAATTCCATACTTAACTATTTACTCTCCTCCTTTTGTTTAGAGACCTTCTCAGATGCATGACCTAAGTCACATCTCTAGGTTAAAGGAGCTCCTGAAAATAAACTGTTTTTTGTTTGTTTCTCACTTGCCTGTGCTGTGCACAGGGAACAAACATAGAGACCACTCTGCACCTGGCTGAGTGGCCTTAGGAGTGGTTATTTTATTTCCCCACCCCAATGTCCAGGCATCAGGAACAGGGACATTTTCCCTGGTGTCTGACCTCCCCTGGGCTCCAGGGCACACCGCTCGCTTCTCCAGTCCGTGCCTACTAGGGGCACAGACTGCAGCGTGTGTGACTCCACACAGGGCACCCCACCCCTCTCATTCTCCTTTTTGGGTGTGAAGGAAGGGTTGGAGCAGGGGCTCAGCCTTGGGTATGTTCCCTGCAGGGATGCAGCTGTGGAGGTTCAGCAGCGGGGCCAGCTGGCCAGCCTCCATACCTTGAAGGAGCAGCTGCAGCAGCTGCTGAGCCTCCAGAGCGGTGCCCTGACCCGCATCCAGCACGGCCTGCGAGCTGCAAGCAACAGCTCCAGCCACCTGCAACAGAAGCAGCACCAGCTCCTGGAGAACCTGCAGCAGCTCGTGCTCCTGGGAGAGCAGGGCCCAGGTGAGCAAGCAGGGTGTCCCAGGGAGGAGGCCGGGAAGGGCGTGGGATCCAGGAAGAAGCCCCGTTTAGTCTTCAGGGTCACTCTGGGTGGGGCCCATCGTGGGAAAAGCCACACCTTGGCCGGCTAGTCAATAGAAATAACAGCAAGCAATAATAATGGTGACAGCAGTGGTCCTAAGAGAAGCAAATCCAGGCTGTGTCTCCTAACTATACATGTAACTGGTTTGTCCCCTACCACCCCCTACCTGGCCTCAGTTTCCTCATGTGTTTAATGGAGATGACATTAACAAGAACAGCAGCAGCCCGGCTCACAAATTTGGGTTCCAGAATTCAGCTCCACTTACTTGCATTTGCCCTACCCCTTCCTGGCCTCACTTTCCCCATAAAATGAGGGTGTGGTACTCAGTGCACTTCAAGGACTTCCTTCCTGTTAACTCTCAACCTAAAGTACAAGAGGGCTACAGGGAATACAGGGTACCTCCCAGCTTGGCTTGAGAAGAGAGCCCATGGCCTGGCCTGGTCCTCGGCACTCACTGCTTCCACTGTGGCCCACTTGGGAGTCAAGGTTTCCTGTTTTCCAGCTTCAGTCACTCAGTCAATAAACATGGATTCCTCACTTACGAGGTGCTGGATCCAGAGCTGGTTGTAGGGATCCAGCAGTGCCAGAGGCTGGGCTGTCTTTTGAAAGTGTACTTAGCCCCTCCCTCAGAGGGAGGGAGGAAACGTCTTTGTTGAGAGCCTGCTGAGTGCCAGATGTCTGCTAGCTGTGTTCCTGAAGCTTCACAGCAGAGCTGGTCTCTGGGCTGTGCTAAGGATAGGAGACTTTAACCTGAGTCCACAGGGTGTTGTTGGGACAGTGAGAGTCTCCTTATAGGGAATAGAGAATGACTGGGTGAGAAGGAAGCGGCGGGGGTGTGGGGTGGGGTGGGGGGAGGAGGGAGTGCTCGGCTGCTGCTGGACAGCATGGGGAGCCTGGGAAGACTTCACAAACAAGGAATCCAGCACAAGGGATGGGATTGCAGGCACTGAGTTGATAGGAACTGGGGCACGGACCCCTGTGGCTCTATCCTAGGACCCGCAGGCCCCGAGGAAGGCATGAGCAGGAGAGCTGGCTGCCTTCCAAACCATGAGATGGTTGAGGCCCCCACTAGGGTACTGTGTGTTGCCTGAGGCTGCAGGAAGAGCTTCATGTGTGAGATTTGTGGCTCAGCCCAAACACAGGGCAGGAGACACCTCTCCTTGTAGGTTGTTCTGGTCTCTGCTGTAGCTGGATGCTTGGGTTTGTGGATGGGAGATTGTATCAGCATGGTTTCATTGGGAGATTCATTGCCTAGATGCCTTCCACTATCACTTGGGAAAAATGACTGTTTTTTCTGACAGAAAGTCTGTCCCAAGGCCGAGGGCACAGGGTCAGGTCACAGGAAGGGAGCACAGCCACTCAGTGAAATTCCAGCCCCAACCCTGTCACTTGTTAGCTCTGGAACTTCGCATTCTCCTTCAATTTCTCAGACTCTCAGTCTTCCTCACTTGTGAAATGGGATGATAACCTCACAAGGCTCTTGAATGGGAAACAAGATAAGGTTATGCACAGTAAAGGCCTCAGCCAAGCACCTGGGGTCAAAAGCATCAAGACAGGGGGCCAGTGATTTGGCTTGGTGGTTCCAGCACCTGCCTTGCAAGCACAGGGTCCTGAGTTTGATCCCGATAACCACATACAGTGCTGGGCCTGGTGACTCACGCCCACCAACCATCAATACCACATACCACAGTGCTGGGCGTGGTGGCTCACACCTGTAATCCCAGCACTCGGGAGGCAGAGACAGGAGGATTGCTGAGTTCGAGGCTTGCCTGGGCTCCATAGTGAGCTCAGGGCCAGCCTGAACTGCAAAGCGAGACGCTGTCTCAAAACTTAAAAAAAAAAAAAAAAGCAGCAAGACAGGTACAGATTCCCAGCTCAGAGGCTCAGAGGGTATCCAGGCGTGTTCATGCTGTGCTATGTATCTGTATCTGTACAGTTCACCTTTCTTTCTGTCCCACCTTCACTGCTAATCATTTTTCTAAACTCAAGTGGGCACTGAAGAACCCTGTGATAAAACAATGATGGTTATTCCACTTTGTTACTGTTATCATTGTTGTTATTGCTTTTGTTGCCCAAGGAACTTCGCAATGTGTGGAACCCTGAGAGTGTGGCTGGAATTCTCAGGCCAGTTCCTGGTTTATCCTTTTCCTTTCTGGGGGAAGTGCACCCCATCCTTGGTTGCTTTTAAGTCAGTCCCTTGCCTGTGCTCCAACTGGGCTACGGGAAACTGGAGAAGGTTGAGACACCTTGTGGGAATGTTATGCCCAGGTTGGGATGGATATAAGTAGATCCTACTCCTCTCATTAGTAGCCTGGGCACAGCAGCCTCCTTCAGACAGGTGCCCCAGAAATAGCATTTGGGATCCACAGTTCAGGTGTGAGACCCAAACCCGCATTCTGGCCCCTGATAGTCTCCTGGTCTCTCACTGGAACTGAAAATGCATCCTTATGTATCTGTTCACTCAGAGAGTTTGGTTTCTGGCAGAATCATAGCCGACATCGCTATTGGGATCCTTCTACATGAGCTGGAGGAGACTTTCAAGTCTATGCATTTTATTTATCAACAATCACTTTCCTGAGTCCACTGGGTGCTGTTAGGTTCAGACACTGAATTAATCCTCTCCTGAGCCCAGAAGCATGGTCCAGAGGCAAGAAACATGAGCCCTTGAGGCCAGCGGCTGGCTCTAAGGAAGGTAGAATGAGGACTATGATGGTAGGGCTTCAGGAAAGACAGCTGGAAGTTGAGCCAGAAGTGGAGCCCAAGGCCTCATAGCCAAGTGAGCTCCAAGAAGAGGGGACTGTGTCCCAGCTGGCTGTGTGCCCACACCCTGGGCCCTCAATCTTCTGTTCGATGGAATAGGAAGCACCTAGGGGGACTGAGGGCTCCCTGTGCTCTCTCAAGAGCCTGGCTTCTCTTCTCTGGCCTCCCTGCTTTGAGGCTCAGGCACCGCAGCCCCACCCTGACCGCAGTGCTCGTCCTGGGCAAAGCAGTCTGGACTTCTCACTCTGGCACTTGGGGCCACCTGACCGTGCTAAGATGGGCTGCTCTGTTTCCTTCCTGACTTACCCTCTCTATTGCTCTTAACCTACCTCCAGCAACCAGAGCATTCTGTGGTGATGGATCCACTGTCATGCAGGAGTCAGCTCGACTGCCATGTCTCTGTTCCCTGCTCATACTAGTGCAGCCACCTAGAGCCTTTAACATGATGTTTCCTCTGCCTTGACACCACTGTTGGGAACAGGCCCCCCAGACTCAATTTGTCCATGCAGATAATAAAGCACTCAGGCACCAAGAAATCTAAACAAAGTTTTACTTCTGAAGAAAGGCACAAGCATACTCTAGCATGAAGTGATAGGCATGCAGGTAGTTCCAGCAGGATTTTTTTTTTTTTTAATGCCTAATGCATGAGAAACAGCTGAACTTTTTCGCCATTGGCTGGATTGAAGGTTCATAATCTATCCTGATTGGCTAGTTTAAGAGTAGTGACAGGAGAACCTGTTACAGAGTTGCTGGGCAGAGTTGATAAGGGGTGGGAAAAGTGGGGCTACGGGAGATGTAAAGTCCCTGGTTGTGGGTAAGTTATCTTTGGCTGTCAGCTATTTCCCCAGAATCTAAATAGAACAAACATTTTCTATAACTTCATGTGCTTAAAGAAAGGAAGCATCATTGTGGTGGAGGGATGGCTTAGAATGACCTAGAGTTCAAGATGGAGATACTCTTGCTCAAATTTCTGTTGGAAAGTGACTGAGGGCTAGGATTTCTCAAGTCACCATTTCATCACTTGGAACTCCTGCTCACTCTTCTGTTTCCAGCTCACAGCACCTCCTCTAGGAAACATTTAAGTCTGGCTTATCTCATCTCCTGGCCCCTTCACCTCCCCAGCCAGGGCCTGTACACAGCAGGCAATCAAGCCCACCTTGTTTTTGCTCATCTCTAGCTGACTCTTGCTTTGTTGTGATGCTGCTTCCATAGGTGAAGCTGTGCTGGGGTTCCAGGACTGTGAGGACATCCACAGGTCTGGGATCAGTGTTGATGGCATCTTCACCATCTTTGTGCCCAATGTGAAAGAGCCTAAGAGAGTAAGCTGGGTCCTGGCATGGTGTGTGTGTGTGTGTGTGTGTGTGTGTATACTCGCGTGTGTATGCGAATGTATCAGAGAATGCTGTACACAATCCCCCATAAGCACTGGGTTTTGTTCAGCAATGAAGATGCTGACGAAGTGGGATGTCCTGTCTGTGGAGCCCTCACCTTCAGGGGTCAGATTTTGGTGCAGAGCAGCAGCCCCCCAAGTAGAAGAGCCTCCTTTCAGAGATACTGCTGATTGGAAATATCATCAGTATCAGGAAATGTCTCTGTGCTGGTTAAGGTCATGCTCAGGAAATCAACAAGTGAATCCTAAATTCCAGGGGCATAGTGCAAAGGACTTTGTTGAAGGGAGGAATTAGGCTCTACTCACTTAGAGTGAGAGATGAAGCCTAATGGGGACACCACCACCTTCAGTGAGCAGCTCCCAAGGTGGTGCTGATCTCACAGGTCCAGTTGCCAGGCAGGGAGCTGCTAGTGAGAGCAGGGGTATCAAGTAGGGCTTGAGATAGCCAGAGGGGGAGGTAAGAGGAGAAACTGTCCAGTGGTCCTGCTTCAAAATTCCCTCAGCACTTTCCTTTCAACCTGAGTCTGTTACAGAAAGGCTCTGTTTGCTCCCAGAGTGTCTTTCACACTTCTCATACATCTGGTGAATGGCCTTTTTAACAAAAAGAGATTAACTGAGAGCCCTGTGTTGGCAAAAATTTCTACCTAGAATTTCATAGCATTTGGTTTCATCATATTTGTTTTTACAGTCCTCTGAATAGGCAAGTGTTACTATTTTTCCATTGGTGGTACTGATAAGATTTGCTTGTATACTATATTTCTATTTGTTTAGTATAAAATATGACATATTTAAAATTGAATTTGCTTTGAAAAAATTAAGTAAATATGGTGGTAGTAGAATCTGGGGAGGTGTGAATGGAGAAGCGTTGGGGATACTGACGGAGACATAGAGCTGACCTGGGAGGAAAGAGATCTGGGCTCAACCTTTATCTTTGCACTGATTCACTTGTCTGAAGTAAATTGTGTCCTCTGAGCCTCTCACACACCCTGCTACCCCCAGACAGGTGTCCTGCTTCTCTCCCTCAGACCGTCCCTTCATTGGAGGCCCTACTCCTTCCCACTATACTCTCCCTTGCAAATGTCATTCCACTCATGTCTTTGTTGCAGACACATTATAGCTCAATGCCCAGTTCAGAAGCCACCTTCTCTAGGGAGTTTTCTAAGGTTGCCCAGGAACTTTTTCTTGAGCTCTTTTATCCTTCCTAATGTTCACAGCCAGCTGTTTACCTGCCCTATCAGTCTCCTCCAGACCACTCTAGTCTGAAGTCTAATTTAGCTTTTATTCATCAAAGATTCGTGCAGTACAGGGCCAGGACCAAGTCTGCATTCATGGAACAATAAACATGTACTGAACTGAGAAGAAACATGGAGTGTGAACAATCATTAGGCTGAAAGATGTAGTTGAGATAGGTGGGAGGGTCTTTGAAAGTATTCCTCTTGGAAAGTTATCCATGTGAACAACCCTAATGCTTTGAACAGAGCCTCACATATAGTAAGTGTTCAGCATGCCATTGTCCTCAGAAGAACACTGTGGCTAGGCTCCTTATGGCCATCCACATTCAGTCCTTCTGGGGACCCTGTAATATTAAGGACTGGGAAGCCTTCATTCACTTCTCTCCTGGTATGTAATTATCACTATAATGCCAGTTTGCAGAGAAGAAACTGAGGGACAAAGAGTTTAAGGTATGAACATGCCTATTTTACCACCGAAAGAAAAGTGGCTCAGGGAGAGCATCACTTGCCTGCACTTTAGCTGGTGATCACATTAGATGGGACACTGGAGCCTGGAGCTGCCTGATGCCCTTGGCCACATTTTGCCCTTTTGGTTGGGTAGGGAGGGCTCACCAGCTATGCCATCTTTGTGCTGTCCTGGACCTGGCTTCTGGCTGTGTCCAGGGTTCCAGCTGTTCCCTCTCCCCCAGGTATTCTGTGTGATGGACACCGACGGAGGTGCCTGGACTGTCATCCAGCGCCGTGTGGATGGCACAGAGAACTTCCAGCGGAACTGGCAGGAGTACAAGCAGGTGACACAGCTGCCCTGGGGTGGGGGTTTCCAACTCTGAAATCCAGTGCAGGTGCTGGGTGTAGGCAGGGAGAAGGGATTGTGTCTGCCTTCAACTTTTCTCAGGAAAAGCAGTAGGTCCAACAAAGCCATCTACTCTCAAATAGACTTCACAGCATGCACATACGTCCAGAACCTCATCCCCTGAAATTAACCTCATTTTGAAATTTCTGACTTACATCCTAGGAATGAAATTTTAATTTCCTTGCAAACTTTGGAAAGGTTATATATTGATAGGTGTGTTAAAAATAATAATAAATGAAAATAAATGAAAGGACATATTACCTACTCACCCCTGGCTATATTGCTTAAAGGAATTTATTTCTCCTTTTATACACCTGTGACTACATCTGCAAGACCATTTCTTTAATGTGGAGTTGCTGGTTGAAAGACCCCATGAGTTTTACAAATGAGAAATAATACCCAATTATCTTCTAATTTATAAAATTAGAGTTTGAGTAAAGTATTTTAGACCTAAAAGCTTTAAGAATTTTTCAAAGTAAAAGAAATGTGAAATGAGAGCCATAGGACATAAGGCAATATTATTGTTTGTGTCTGCTTGCCTTTTTTTGTTGTTGTTTTTTGAGACAGGCTCTCGCTTTGTAGTTCAGGCTGGCTCTGAGCTCACTATGTAATCCAAGCAAGCCTGGAACTCAGCAATCCTCCTGTCTCTGCCTCCCGAGTGCTGGGATTACAGGCGTGAGCCACCACACCAGGCTGCTTGCCTTTTGATTTGATAAACATTTTCATATAAATACCAAATTAAGTCGTGGATGTTCATGAACCAGTTGAGTTTTTGGGGTTTTTTTTGAGACAGGGTCTCGCTTTGTAGTTCAGGCTGGCTCTGAGCTCACTATGTAGCCCAGGCAAGCCTCAGACTCAGCAATCCTCCTGTCTCTGCCTCCCGAGTGCTGGGATTACAGGCGTGAGCCACCACGTCTGGCAACCAGTTGAGTTTTTTTTTTTTTTTTGAGACAGAGTCTTGCTTTGTAGTTCAGGCTGGCCCTCAGCTCACTATGTAGCCCAGGCAAGCCTCGAACTCAGCAATCCACCTGTCTCTGCCTCCCGAGTGCTGGGATGACAGGCGTGAGCCACCACGCCTGGCAACCAGTTGAGTTTTTAAAAATCATCCAATTGGCAAAAAGAAATAGGAAGCTCACACACACAAAAAACTGAACATGAACCTTGCTAGTTAGTAATGGCACCAGTGTGCCCTGTCCATGGTGCTGAACCACTGTACCAAATTCTTTGGTTTCTGGCTCCTGGACATTGTTGACAAGTCATTCCACATGCTCTTACTTTTTCATACATCTTTTTGTTGCTGAAATTTTGCACTTTCTGCTCTGTCTTCAAAGAAAGTCTGCAATACCATGTCAATGTTTTATTTAAGTCTTTAATTTTTTTTTACTAAAGTTTAAAACTCATACAGTTAAGTGCACAATATGAAGTGTAAGATTCTGTAATTTCACATGGTGACCAGCCATGTGACCCACTCACAGATGGCCATATAAATTTCCAGCACTCCAGAACCCTTCTCAAATAATCTCCAATTAACAGTCCCTCAAAGGAGGTTGTTATTCTCAATTTTATCACCACAGGTTAATTTTCTTGGAACTTCAGAGAAATGTAATTTCAGTTATATTGAAAGTGCTTTTACACTTTAAATATGTTATTTTCTTCTAGGAGGTAGTGGTCACCCAGATTTCTCACAGCGATCCTTAATAGGAATAAATAGTTGTCTGAGATAAGTAGCCTCAGAGCACACTTAACATAATTACTTGACTTAGTGACCTAGCCTCCTTGCTGGGTGCTCATCCTACATTATTGTCCCTCAACTCCTAGGGTTTTGGAGACCTATTTGGGGAGCACTGGCTGGGCAATGAGCTGGTGCACCAGCTCACCAGCAGCAAAACCTATTCTTTGCGTGTGGAGATGGAAGACTGGGATGGCAACATACTCTCTGCCAACTTTGAGCATTTCCATCTGGGCAGCGAGCAGCAGTTTTACAGGTGGGCTTGGGTAGATGGGCTGGAATCCTTGGTGAGTGCTCTGGGGTCTCATGCTAATTCTTAAAGAGTCTGTGCCAAAGGTTCAGTCCCTTTCTCTATAATCTGTCCTGATTTGGGTCCATGTCACAAGATCTTGCAGGCTCCTATTTAAATCACTGGAGCACAGGATGAAATCTTTTTTTTTTTTTTTTTTTTTTTTTTTTG
>PVIC010022154.1:0-27949 GCA_004025085.1 Thryonomys swinderianus
TAAGAAAGGGCATGCAAAGCTGCAAGACTTGCCTTATGACGGTCATAGAGGAAAAAGAAGTTTCTGCACCTTCGTGGAGAGGGGGTGTTTTGAGTCGGAACAAAGTCCCTCTTTTAGTCTAAGAGTTGGTCTCACTTTGTGACTTTCAGTTGATTTTCCTTCCCAGAGGAGACAGGCTAGCTGCATGGAAGGGGTCTGGAACTGACTGGAGCTGAAGGATGAATGGGTGAGTCCTCTGCCTCTGCTCAAGAGGTGGAGCTCTGGAGGTTGTCCGCATCCACCTGCCAGGACAGCTGGCATAGGCCAGAGGCACTGGTTCTCCTCAGGCTCTCTGGCAGCAATGGCTCCACAGCCTACAGGTCCAAGACCTGCACGCCTATCCTCTGTCACTCTCACTGCAACCCAGAGGACAATACTTGCTGCTCCACAGAATTAACTCAGGCTGTGAAAGATATGTGTCCTCCAGCTCACCCTTGGGCTTTATGCCTCATGGGAAATGTCAGATTGCATAAGAAGGACCATAGGAAGTGCTCTGAGGGATTACAAAGGGACATGATTGCACAGGGGACAGCAGTGAACATATAACTTCATATTGCTGCAGGCATGAAGGTATACATAGGGGCTGAGTCCCCAGTGTTCTTTGGCTGGAAACATGTCTTGCTACCAAAAGATGGAAGGCTTTAAAAGAATTTCATTCAAGGGCTGGAGATCTAGCTCAGTGGTTCTGGTGCCTGTCTCGCAAGCATAAGGCCCTGAGTTCGATCCCCAGCAACCACATACATAGTGAGCTCAGGGCCAGCCTGAACTACAAAGTGACACCCTGTCTCAAAAAAAAAAAAAAAAAAAGAATTTCATTCAAGACATTTAAAGGAACGTTCACCCAAAACATTACCAAGTTTGGTAACAGCCCAAATTCAGTCCCTGTCCCATCTCTTTTTAGCCATGTGAACCACCCTGTACTTCACCCTCCTCCTCTGTCTGGAGAGGATAATAATAGACTCTAATTCCTCTGATTAATGTGAGATTACATGTGGAAAAGGAAAAGCCTAGGAAATTACCTGCTCTGTGGTCACTCAGTGAGCTCTAAAACAGTGTGTGAAGCTCCAATGAATCCCTGAAAGTATCTCACATGTGGGATGTGAGTTCTCCCTTACATACACATACACGTGCCACAGCTTTATTGAGGCCTGGCTGATCTATTTCTAATATGCACAGTTTGATGAGTTTGAACACATGCAAATACCTGGTATCACTACATCATTGACATGTCCATCGAGGTAAGGGATATAGCCAATACATTCCAAAGTTTCCCTGGTTTCTGTTTTCATTTGTAGCCTTTCTGTCTTTGGTAGCAATGTTTAACATGAAATTTACTGAAATTTTCAGTCAGACTGTCAATTATAGACATACCTTTGACAACAGTTCTCGAGAATTTATTCACTAAGAGTCACTGAAACTTTAGGGGAGGAAACAGTGAAAGAACTAAGACGTTATGCACATGTACCAACTCCCCACAATAAACGTCACTACGTACTACCAACACAGTAAAAAAAAAAAAGTCACTGAAACTCTACAATCATTGAAAAATGTCACTTGCCAGATAATTGAACTCCTAGCTGGTTTCTCCATTTCTGCACTTAATCCCACAAATCTGCTCTCAGTATAACAATCAACATGATTCCATTAAATGTAAATCAGATCATGTTAAAAACCCTCTGTTTAAAAACCCAGAGCTTCCTGGTTCACACAAAATAAAACCCAGATTTCTTACACATTGACCTAAAGGATCTGCCACCCCCACCCCGGCCTATACCCTGCTATTCTTTTCTAGCCACACCAGCCTCCTAGTTCTTCCTCAAACCCAAGGTTCACAGAAACTTCACGGCCCTGCAGCTATTACTATTCCCTCTTCCAGAATGTTCTTACCTGAGGTATCAGTTTGATGGTCTTTATCACTTCCTTTAGGCCTGCACCCAAAATTCAGCTCCACAATGATATCACCTCAGGAATCCTCTTCTAAACTTCATTCTCCCCTGATATTTCATATCCTTCTTCCTTGATTTATTTTTCTCCTTAGCATTTAAAACTATTTACTTTTTTATTTTCACAGTAGTAGCTATTGAACCAGGGCCTCTGCACTGAGCTACATCTCCAGCCCTCTCCCTTTTTAAAGACAGGGTCTTGCTAAATCACTAAGTTGCCCAGCTGGGCTCAAACTTATGGTTTTTATTTGTTTTATTTATCATCTGTATTCTAATAGATATTAAATCCTAAGTAATCAGGTAATTTTGTGTGTTTGACTCAATAATCTACATCCTTAGCACTTAGAATAGTGTCTGTTAAACATCAGATGCTTAGTAAGTATGTGTTGAATGAATAAATTAATTACCTGAGGGCTCTGGGCTTTAAGCATCAAATATTCCTGCTAACAACAGTCCATTAAAACTGGAAAAATCATCTTAAAACTAGAGTGTGAGTCAACTAGAAAGTGTAATTTCGAACAGTACTTCAGATACATTATTCTGCAAAATGAAATGTGTCCATGTTTTCAGTTTTGATTAAAAATATAAAATGCCCTTAGTTTGACTGAACCACACTTCTGTCAGGTATAGGGGCAACAAAAGCATGAGTGGAGTATTAAGTTGTGTTTCTATTTTTTTTTAAGACAGGGTCTCACTTTGTAGTTCAGGCTGGCCCAGAGCTCACTATGTAGCCCAGACAAGCCTCAAACTCAGCAATCCTCCTGCCTCTGCCTTCCGAGTACTGGGATTACAGGCATGTACCACCATGCTTGCCATTGTGGTATGTAGTACTGATTGCTTGTGGGCACGAGTCACCATGCCCAGTATTATTGTATGTGGTTACCAGGATCAAACCAGGTACCTTGCGCTTGCTAGGCAGACACCAGAACTACTGAACTAAATCTCTAGCCCTCTATTCTTGGTTCAGCCAATAAATCAGTTTCTTTTTTATTTCTCCTTCCTTTCTTTGGACAAAAAGGTATATTAGTAGGCAATGAATTATTGTATGATAAATGTCAAGTTTTATGAAATAAAAAGGTAAGTAAAGTGGTCAGTGGATCTGATGCATCTTGAAGGAGGAAAAAATAAATCCAGTGTTCTTGAACTAACAGCAATTCCAGAAGCAAGAACACTGCAGAAAAACTGACTGGCAAGTGGGAAGATTTATTTTCTCATATTTCTACTTTTAACACCACCAGCTTAAAAAAAAGAAAAAAAATCAAAAACTTAAAAGGATAAAATCTTTATTCCCTAAAGAAAGCTGCATCCAATCACTATAAGCTAATTTGAACCTGGAATTTTTCAGAATGATGGATTAGTGTCAAAGTCGTGAACAATCCAAAGAATTGTATTTTGTTGTCATTGTTTAAGAGCTGGAGATCAAATTCAGAGCTTTGCATATGCTAGACAAGAATGTTCATGGGCCAGAGGGTTAGCTCAGTGGTTCCGGCGCCTGCCTCGCAAGCGCAAGGTCCTGAGTTCGATCCCCAGTAACTACATACAATGCTGGGCATGGAGACTCACGCCCACCAGCAATCAATTCCACAGACTACAGTGCCGGGTGTGGTGCCTCATGCCTGTAATCCCAGCACTCGGGAGGCAGAGGCAGGAGGATTGCTGAGTTCGAGGCTTGCCTGGGCTACATAGTGAGCTCAGAGCCAGCCTGAACTAAAAAGCAAAAAAAAAAAAAAAGAATGTTCATCAACAGATGAACAGATAAAGGAAACATAATATCTATACACAGTGGAGTATTGCTCTGCCATAAAGAAAGATGAACTTGATCATTTGTAGGAAAATGGATGAATCTTTAGACCATAATGTTAAATGAAATCAATCAGACACAAACTTAAATATCATATGGTTTCACTTATATGAGAAACAAAGTATAAATAAAGTAAAAAATAAATGATTGATACTAAAAAGTAGGGAGCTAGATCTTTCTCGAAGAAGAAGTGGATCAAGACATGGAGAGAGGAGGAAAAGTAGATGAAAAATGAATTAAGATATGTTATATATATTTATCACCTCCACACAAGGAATGTAAACATTATGTATTGCAACCATGTACAAAAAATAAGGAATGGGATCAAGAGATGGATGGAGGGGGTTGGGAGAGAAGGGAAAGGGGATGAGAAAAACAGATTAAGATTATATATAGGACTGGGGATTTAGCCCAGTGGCACTGTACCTGCCTTGCAAGCACAAGGTCATGAGTTCAATCCACAGTACTGCAAAAAGAAAAAACATATATACATGTGCCAATTCCCCACAAAGAATGTACTAAACATTATGTACCATAAATATGTACTAATAATAAATAATAAAACAAAAAATAACTCTACCACTGAACCTTATCTACAGCCCAGAACTAGATCAAGTAAAAAGAAAATAACAAATCTAACACACCAATTTGCATTCTGGAGAAGAACACATTGGAATTTTAAAAGAAAAGAACACACTGGAATTTATAAAGCACAAGTATGAAGTAGATAACTAAAGGCTTGGGATGAAAGTTGAGCAACTGGCTAAGTTACTTAAAAGCACAATGAATTTCAGGTTCCTAATGTGTACAGCATGGAACACAAAACCAGAGCTGTCACACAGATAAATTAGATTGGGAAGACCTTTCACAGCAAATGACAGTAAATGACCTACGTAGTCCAAATCTGTCTGAACTGAAAGAACAGTGTGGAGTACACACAGGAGAGCTGTTACCACTGACCTGTGTCCAGATAAAATGTCTTCAAAATATTCTGCTAATAGAGGGCAAGTTCCTTAACTTGCCGACCTGTGAAACAAGTGGAAATGCTGACTTCAAAGATGGAGAAAATGCCAGAAAAGGAAAGAAATCCAAGAAGGGCAGCAGGTGGGGCTCCTGTCCTGCTCTTTTTACCACAGTGAGGAAGAAGCTGTGAGTGACTGGCTGTGAAACTATCCCCGAGCCAGGTGCTTCCCCTTGTCCCTAGGCTGGGCACAACAGACGGGGATGCTATTGTTTGCTGTCCTGTGACAACACAGCTCCAAGTTGCTCAGGACAGAGAGAGAGGAGGTATCTCTGTACCGGTTTGGTTGTTGCTGGGTTCTTATAATTCCATCAATTTATGTATTCATTCAACCTTTCATTCACTCAGTCTCTCATCATGCATTTTCTAAGCACTTACATGAATATGAAACAGATAGCAAGTATTTGAGATATATATACAGATGAATGCCTTATATTTCAGCTACAGAATTGTTACGGCATCTACCTAATCCAACATTCCATTTACATTTGTGTGTGTCTAAGACTTTAAAGTATACACATTAATATTTACTAAAACCTTATTATTTCCCTAGTACTATGTTACAAGCTTTCTTGGGCAATCTTACATTTGTTATTTGTTGTAATCACTCTGTAAGATAAACAATGTTATCACCTTCAATAAACAGACTATAAAAACAGGACTGGAAGAATTTAAGGTCACGCAAAGCTCATAAATGGCAAAGCAGAGATTTGAATCCAGTTTGCTAAAAGGAAGTAAGAATTGGCATTGTCTTATTGGCTGTAATCTTTACTCAGAGATTTAAGTGAATGAGGCCTCCTGTGCATGTGCTCTCAGAAGCACTAAAAAGGGGCTGAAGTCAAAATAAAGTATTTCTAGATGACTCAGAAGGTGCAAGAACCCACTGACAGAAATTGAAGATGGAGCGCTTAACCAAGATTCTAACTTGTGACAACTGTTCACATATATTTTCTAAGATTTGAAATATGATCTCAGTGGACCCTCTAGGAAAATTCTTTTACAGTTATCAAAATATCCCCTCACTGTAGAGCCACTGCTGCTTGGGCAATATGTACGGACCCCAATATGTGCTCCCATCTGTCCTACTTAGGATTACTGGGAAATGGAGTAGAAATGAGGAGTTTTACAAAACATGAAAATTAATGTTCTAAGAAAATGAATGCAGAGGATCTGTAATAAGGCCAGAGAATCTCACAATGATATACAAAAAGAGCAGCAGACTAAGAACAATTCATCCCTGCATTTCGATCTAAGCAGTATAACTTTAGATACCATAATTAACTACTCTAGCTTGATTCCTCATCTCCACAATTAAGAGATAATATTGTATATACCTCACTGTATTTTTATAAGATGAAATAAATGCATATTATTATTACCAGGTATAAGGTTCTTTAATTCCAGTGTTTGTGTTTATAGAATGATATGTTCACATGTGTCAGCTTACGGTATGAACTTTGGAAGGACAACACTGGGACCTTAAGTAAATGTTCTTCCATTAAACAAAAAGGAGTTAAGAGACTAGAGGTGGAAGGCAACCTGCCCTAAATCAGATCCCAGTTCGCAGGTCTTAGGAGCCTTGAGTAGGAACCCTCCGGACCATCTCCATCATGCCAGATGGACTTTTTCATCTCTTTCTTGCCTTCTCTCCATTCTTAATTTAAAAGTGACCACGTTCCACATAAAATACAACCGCCCTGTGTCCTTGTTTTTTCTACTTTTCTCTAAATGTCTCATTTTGTCCCTCAGAAGGTCTTTTGTATTCCTCCAGTGTGAGCAGCATGAAAGCCTGTATCTAATACTAAAGGACTATTATAGCGAGAGATCCCAATCATTTGGGATGGTCCCAAAGGCCAGAGCTAGGACTGACGGAGTGGCCCTCAGGGAAGGGCAGCCTCCAATTTTGCACCTGAACACCCTTACAAGCGGGATAACTGGCCAGTTACAGGGTCAGGCTTTTGAAACAGGAAGCTCTGCATCAAGAAAACTCAAATAGAGAATATCAATGCTGTAGCTCAACTGACCCTATTTTATTCAAAATAAATTGTTATTCAACACTCCTTATATAATTTCTGTGTACTAGGCACTAGGTAAACAAGCATGCCTAAGACAGTCCTCAGCCCTCGAGGCTCATCCTGAGGAGACAAATAAATAAGCAGGTAATTTCAAAACAATGTAATACAAAAATAGAAAATCTACAGGAGCATTGAGAGCAATTCAGGTTGAGAATTCTTTCTGGAGCAGGAGGCACTTGACTGTAGTCCTAAAGAATGGACTGGGACGAGGAAGTGAAGAGTCTAATGGAGACAGTGTAGAAATAGCAATTGGGGAAAAGGGAATCAACAGAAGCAAAGAGACACATGTGGCAAAGGGCAACTTGTGAAGGAATTTCAGGGAGCTCGATGCTGCTAGGTCACAGATATGAGGGTGGAGCACAGTGAGAGATAGGGCGGAGGGGAGCCAGGAGCTGACCACGAAAGGCCTTGTAAACTGCACTGTGCAGCTTGAACTTTGGCCAACACCTTAAAGGTTTTAAGCATAAATGTGACTCAGTCTCTGTGATCTTCAACTTAGAAGCCTTTTTTTGCTCAGAGGATCATCAAACCAGCCAGGGGAGCTGCTGAACAGGCTGTGAGGATGGGAGGGTCTGGGCAGTCCTGCCTGACTCACTGTTGGAGGCCAGAATCAAGCATCTCTGCTCCCTTCCTCCTCCTCCCATCTGCTGAGCCTCTGGGTGATGTCGGCACAAAGCGACTTTGGCATCACAAACTGCTTGGAAGCACCCAGAAGTGCTCACTGAGACCTGAGCATCTGTCTGCAGTAGGGACCTTGCCAAGCCCAGGAGTACAGGGAGGTCAGGTTTGCCGCAGTGTGCTCTGGAACCTCCGAGTGCCTCTGTCCTCCTCTCCTCTGTCCTCCTCCACTCCTCCCTCCCTCCTAACATTCTTTGGCTCCTGGCTGACTTGATCTAAGGTTGGAGGTGAAGACAGGATAGCAGGGGGGAGAGGAGTGTCTACCTTGCAAGGAAAAGTATCCTGCAGTTCTCAGTCCAAGGACCACTGACATCTGCAAGAAGCTGTGCACTCCAGCCTGTGGTACTTTCCAGAACTGCTGTACATCTCATCTCTCAAGCTGTTCTTCGGAGCTACTCTGTGGTCCTTCCTCATCCTGTTTGATCTCTCAGGACATTCCCTCATCACCCCACCCTCTGTCAAGATCTCCTGGCCTTCGTCACTTATTCTCTCCACCTCTCTTCACTGCTTCATGCTTCTTCATGACCCTTTCAATAGCTGCATAAATCCTACTTTCTTAAGGCTTCCTTGATGACTCCTTCTGACCAGACCCCTCCTATCCATCATTCACCTTTATTTTGAGCACCTGACTACAGTGAACTACACTCACTTGTATTAGTTCACTTGTCCCAAGCACTCCCTACATGCTGATCCCTAATCTGCCAGCCTACCTCACTTGAAATGCTTATACTGCTTCCTCTGCTTAAAATCCACCCTACCTCGGCTCCCCTCTGAACTGCCTTACTGTCTCAGGCACAGCAGCAATGCTATGCTGACCCTAAGGCTTTCCACCATCACCTGAAAGACAGAGTAAAGCCAATAGGACTTTGTTTACCCCTATTAAATTAATTATTCTGGGTGTGGTGGTGTGTGCCTATAATTCTAGTACTCTAGGAGGCCTACAAGTTAGAGCCCAGCTTGGACAACTTAACAAAACCCATTATCTAAATAAAGTTGAAAGGGGTGGAGATGTGGCTCTTTTTTTTTTTTTTTTTTTGAGACAGGGTCTCGCTTTGTAGCCCAGGCTGGCCCTCAGCTCACTATGTAGTCCAGGCAAGCCTTGAACTCAGCAATCCTCCTGTCTCTGCCTCCCGAGTGCTGGGATTACAGGCGTTGAGTCACCACGCCCAGCGAGATATGGCTCATTTTGAAGGCCCTGGCTTCAGTCCTCACTATAGCAAAACTAAACAGACCAACAAGTAAAATTATGGGTTTTTTTCTGCTTCTGGTGCAGCAACAGCTAGAGCATATGTGCCCGGGCCTCTCTGAGAATTTCATGTAGAGTAACTCATTTAATACTCACAACCTCCCTAACATATTATTTGCAAGTTAGCGTGGCCAAGTTTACAGCCAGTCAAGTGATGACCTGGGATGTGATCCCACACACCACGGCTCTGACCAACGCTCTGCCACCTCTCTACCTAGCAAAGCCCACCAGCAGACAGGAAGCCCTTGAGGTCCATAGCCCCACTCAGCTGCACGTTCGGCATACTGATGATTCCTAAGTACGCCCTGAATCAATTGCCAGGTGTCTAGCAAGCGCTCTCACGACCCTTGTGTGCACACTGCCTCCTCTAACTAGCTGTCCATGAGATCCTCAAGGAAGGAAAACTAAGCCACCTATTTTCTTCCTAGGCCCATAATCACAATTGTGGAGGAACTGGAGAACATCCAATACTTCGAGCTCAAGGGATGAAACTAGAAGACAACTAAGTTTTTATTAATACATTTTTAAGTGTGTACAGTTTAGTCTGTTATCACATGCCTGATCTCACGGGTCCTGACATAAACAGGTAAAGGGGGTGGAGGGAGGTGGAAAAGGTATGGAAACTAGGCGCAACTTGCGGATGATCTGGCTAAGGTCTCAGAATTATAAATACCTGAATAAAATTACAACACACAGGCTCTGGATGAACCACTTAAAAGGCCAGTGTGCTGTTCGCCACTGGTGCTGGGGAGTGGCTGTGGCCATCACAGCCCAACCCCGAGGGCTGTTCCGATGGGAACCAAAAGAGCCAAACTGCTTCTTTAGTAGCAGGTGTAGGAGGCGGTGAGAGGTCAAAGGGGCGTGGGGCTGGGCGTTGCAGAGAGGAGGTGGAATGAGCAGTCAGCTAGGATGTGTTAAGAGCAGGCCAGCAGGTTCCACAAGGTTTCTGGGGGCCTCTGGTTTGGTCACCATCACCAAATACAACACAAGGAGAGGTGACATGATTCCCAAGTAGTCTGAAGGTATTAATATGCTGAGTCAGAAAAATTGGTCTGCCTTTCCAGTCGGCTGAAGATAGTGGCTGTTTCCCTATCATGTCTTTGCATTTGTAAAAGTCCATGACTTTACTGTACTGTTCTAACTCTGTACAACTTCGGATGAAATGTCCTCACTGCCGCGTGAAGAAAGGAGGACTCGTCCTAGGTTGGGCTCTGCAGGGAAAGCGACGGCTTTCCAGACACAGAAGCCGCTGGTCTGACCGGCTGGGAGGTCTTCCACTCTCCACCAGACCCTCGAGCTCCTCCTGAATAAAATGAACATGGAAACGCCCGCCCGCCCCCCAAGGAACGCGGCCGCGGTGACCCGCGCCCGGCCTAGGCTTTCCGCCGATCTCCACGGTCTCCACGCCGCGGTCCCACGCTCCCCTCCCGAGGAAACAAATGAGACACCGCAGAGGTCTGCGCCATCTCCCCGGGGACCCCCGCCCGGCGGCCCGAGAGGAGGCTCGCAGCCCGCCGAGCTCCGCCGGAGCCTGGCCCGGGAGCCGGACCGGCTGTGACCGGGACGCGGCGGGCTGGGTCCGACGCCGGCTTCCTGGCCCAAGCCGCCGCCGCCGCAGGTGCGGGGCCCGCCTTTCCCAGTCGGGCCGTGGCCGGGAGCAGCGCGCCCGCCTCGGGCACCCCCTCCTACCTGCGGCTCCACCAGCCAGCGCGGCCGGGCGGCGCGGGGCGCGGGGCGCGCGGCACGGAACGCCGAGAACACGGGGCCGCGGTGCCGGAGGCTGTAGAGGGTGGCGAAGCGCGCGGCGCCCTCGGCGCGCTGACAGATCTTCACGTGGGGCTCGGCCGCCAGCCCCGCGGGCGGGGTCCCCGCGTAGAAGAACGCGTCGCACTCGCCGAAGCCGGCCTCCTCGTCGCGCACCAGCCGGCCTTCCCGCGGCCCGGCCAGGGCCAGCAGGCTGCCCAGCGCGAACCAGCGCGCGGCGCCCATGGCGGCCTCTCGAGCGGCGGGACCGAGCGGCGCGGGCTCCGGCTGGGCGGGAGCGCGCGGCGGCCGGCTGGCGAGAGGGGAAGTCCGAGCTCGCGGGGCGGCAGGGGCGGGTCCCGGTCCCGAGGCCGCGCCCCTTCTCCACCTCCCCGCCCGAAGATGGCCGCAGCGCCCAAGGCGGCGCTCCCTGCGCGCTGCAGCCGGGACGCGCCGGTCACCTGCCTCCCGGCCTCTACGGCCCTTGAGGGGGCGCGCGAGGCGTGGAAGGTCTGAGCCGACCTGACCCGAAGGGACATCGGATCTACAGCGCCCGCGGGGCTCCCCAAGGATGGATGCGAAGGGCACCTGAGATGCTTGCGGGCGGTGCCTCTGTGGAGCGCCTGGACAGACTCCTCTCCCTGAAGTCTCAGGAAGACCAGTCTTCTCTTCCCCTCTGACCTACTAAGCTAAGAAAACCTGCTAAAGGAAGTTCCTAACCTAGGCAGACAGTACACCCTGCTGTGGTTTACTTGGAGCAAGGGTGAGAAACCAAATCAACACCAAAGAAGGAAGGAGAATAACCAACAGCATTGGTTAGTTGGTTGATTCTTCATCTATTTCTCTGAATGCTCATGTGCCAGCCAGTGTTAGGCACCAGCTTATTATAGATGTAAACAAGAACAGGGCTCCTGCGGTCATGAAAACAATAGCCTAGTGGAAAAGCTTGTCATTAGCCAAAGATGAGTGTTAGTAAATGAATAATTAAAAACTGAGCATGATCTATGAAAACGATCACTGGACAGGTTTAGAAAGTAGTCTGCAAAGTTTCCCTGAGAAAAGTGGCATCTGAACTGAGACCTGGAGGATGACATTAGCTAGGAAAGAGGTAAGGAACATGTGCTAAGAGGTCCTTCCTCAGAAGCCAGCAGGACATGTTGGAGACCCTTAAGGAAGAGTGGTGTGGAAAAGAGGAAAAGCTGGGGAACAGTGAGGAGACAGGGGTATAATAGTCCAAATCTTTCACACAATTTTGGACAAGGTCTGCAATGAGAAAATCAGTACTGCTGAATAACTTTCTGCTTCTCTTTGACATGGCAATCTTCTGTTTCTGTCCTACTTCATTCCACTTTTTACTAAATGCTGACAGTTGATCTATGAAATTGACCCACTAAAGGCTCATAAATTGCAGTTTGGAAAGAATATTATAAATCGTATTGAAGTTTTCAGAGCTTTCAATCACAGTGACACCATCAAATTTGGTGTCTCCAAGCAGAGGTTGGTGGATTGGAATGGTCCAGAATGACTGCAAGAATTGCAATCGTCCAGGTGAGAGGTGGGAATTTAGAGCAGGGCGATGGTGACAGCCACAGCGCCGCTCGGGCCCAGGAGGTTTCTCTGCCATCTTATTGTTTAATCACATTTCACCACAGCTCAGAGCTGAGGCCCAGAGCACGTCAGGGCCTGCCTGTCTCACAGCCGCCAGGGAGTTCTGAGCCACGTTTGAAGCAGGTCCCTCTGATTTCTAACCTGGCCTTTCCTTGGAAACGAATCTGGAATATGAGCCTATAAGCAGCAGACTAGCTCACAAGACAACGTCCTTTTGAATTTAGGGAGAAACTTAAGGTTTTTAGACCTGAGAATATCTAGTCTTGGTCTCTGATATGAAACTTAAACACGTACATTTTTTCTGGTGCTGAGAGTAGAACCCAGAGGAACTCCACCACTGAGCTATATTCCAGCCCTTTTTATTTTCTCATGTTTTAATTTTTGCAACAAGGTCTTTATAAGTTGCTCAGACTAGCCTTGACCTTAAGATACTCTTGCTGAAGAATCCCTAGTAGCTGGGTTTACAGGCATGTACCACTATGCTTGGCCTAGATTTATGTCCTGCTTTTTAAAAATCACCACATACACATTTAGTGCAATGTCACAGAAGAGGCTAGGCTTAGTATCCCTTTGATCTGGGCTGATGAACCTGGTCACCTAATGTCTCAGTTAATGATCCCTTCCTTGCAGGCTTGCTACATCCTCTCAAGGTGGTGATGTCTCTCCTGGGATACTGAAAGAACTGTAACATTTTTAAAATATATATATTATTTTATAAGAATGTAGGTATCCCCCAATGTCAATTCATGATGTCACCCATTCATAACTATATAAACATAACTGAACAACTGGGACTCAATCTGTCCCTCATCTGTGCTCACTGACCATGTATCTCATACAGTTCTCACCACATTAAGGGATTAATGATTTCTGTCTTTCTTCCCACTAGATTATTGGCTCTTAGATGCAAGGTAATACTTCCTTAATCTTTGGACTGCAGTGGCTACAATGTCAAATATGATAGTTATAATTTATTCTGGCAAATGCAGAAAATACAACAAATTATTGGCCTGTAGAAACAAAGTATTTGTGGCACTTTTATTCACTGTTTCTCAGAATTTCTCAGACCTTGCCCATATTTGGATAAGCACAAGCTTCTGTGCCCCACCTACTGTAGCAGATTTGAGTTTTCCCCCAGCCAGCTCAGGGGTGGACCGACATATGCATAGAAAATTTGCATATCTCATGGATGATTTTTTGCCTGCTTTATTTCCTTCGGTTCATAACATAAGACTAGAGTTTATTTTTGTGTGCTTGTCTTCTAAAGATAAACTTATAATTGTGAATTTACTTTTGCAAGTTACAAATGTCCACGCTCTAGGACTCTGAAACAAACTACAGGGTAGGAGCCCCTTGATCTCATTAAAATATTTGCTAACTGCTCATTCCAGGAAAAGACCATCTTTAACAGCATTTCATGTGTTACACATATGTCCCTCAATAAGTCACTGTTGGCCCCTGGTTTGGTCACCTGGAGTCCCTTTCTTCCCCCTGACTTCTCACAGGGGAGAAAGTTTCAAACTAGATCCTCTTGGATCTAGCGGCTCCCAGTCTCTCCTAATGTCCAATGACAGCCTTCAACAAAGGCTCGGAGGAGGAAAATAACAGCTGATGTGAAGTAAGATGGTATTTAATGCACATTAATGTGATTTAGTTGATTCTGTCCCGAGTTATCAAAAATATGAGTGCACCGAGCCATTTCTTTGCACGTCCCAAGGCTCTGGTGACAACTGCGTCACACTGAACAATTAGCATCACATGGAACAATTCTTTTCTCCTGCCTGGGCTTACGCCACCACCCCGTACACCGCTCTTCACTGGATGGCGTTCTAGTGTAAATGTGATGGTATCGTTCTGCTCCCACATCATCTAGCCTCTTTCCCTCCATCCCGAAGCCCGGCCCCCCAGCTGATCACGGGACCCCTGAAGTCTGTCCCTGCCTCTCGGGCCTCATCTCTTACCACTTCCACCCAGACTCCAATTCATAGTAGGCATTTAACTTCTTGCACTTTCACAAACATTCAGTGCTCTCTCTTGTTCTTGAATCTCTGAATCCTAAACTACCTCTCTTATGACTTGGGTCTAGATGTCCCCCCAAAACCTCATGCAGTAATAGGTGGAGCTTTCTCAGAGGTGGCTGAATCTGGCATGTGTGAGTGATTCATGGTGCAGTGCTAGGAGTAAATGTGTGTGATTACTAAATCAATCCCCTGACTGCTTGGCATTGTCCGGACCGCTGTATCTGGGTACATTATAAGAGACAAAAAGAGGCTTGTCTTGTCTCTTGATCGCTTTGCTCCCTTCCGCCTGCCATGAACTGTTCTCCTCTGTAACACTTGTCCACTGAGCCACCCTTCCTTGAAACCAGTTGATTATGGGAACCAGTTAATATGAAACCTCTACAAACTGTAAGCTCAGTAGACCTTTCTCCCTTTAATTTAGGATGTTGCATATTTTGTCTCAATGAGAGAAAAGTAACTTAGGCAATTTCCCTTGGCCAAGATTCTCACAGGCCATCCGTTTTCCTCATCTTTTCATCTAGCCTTTTGCTTTTTTTTTTTTTTTTTTTTTTCAGTCTGGCTAACCATCAGATTCTCAAGTTATCCCATCTTCCTCACCATGCACTCACTACCGCCCTACATGTGGTTGAGAGCCCCATCTAATTGCATCGATTAACCTCAGAATCTCATCTATGTCATAATTGTTACATTCTCCCTTAGACAAAAATATTTTACCTACTATAGAGACGTGCAATATAGTAAGAGGAAGGAAGGGCTCTCCCTCTATGAAACTTCATTTGTGTTCGCATTGCTCTAATTTATTCATTGATCCTCAGAATGTATTTTTAAACATCCACCGTGTTCAAGAGTTGTGCTAGTTGCCGGTCTTCAGAGAACACTTGCCCTGGCTTCTGGCCTCACAGCACTAGTGCCAAGGCTCAGTCCCTCACAGGCAAGCAGAAGAGAAAGGACAGTGGTCTTCTGTAAGTGATCTCCTTTGCCTCTTGACTCCATCACTGGAGGCCATTTTCTTTTCTTCTGATTCTCTGCTCAGAGAGGGGAAGTTTCAAACTAGATCCAGGGCAGAGCAGTGCAGGAAAATCTTCATGCACAAGTCACTTCTGTAACAGTGACTTCATGCTGTATTTAGTTCCCCTCCAGGGCAAGAGCAGCACAGACTTTGACGTCATAGGATGTGAAGCACGGCAAGAAGGATAGGCAAGCAATTATAACACAGTTTGGGAAATGCTCTGAGGGTAGAACTAAGGTATATTAGCAGTGCAAAGGGTTGTCAAGCTCAGGAAAGACAAAGGGAATGATGGAAAAATCACGCTTAACAATGAGATATGTTGATATGTGACTTGCAAACTGAAACAATGCTTAATTTCTGAAGCTATGTCTTTGGCTTTCTTCTCTGTAGAGTCTGGCACTGTTAGTTTTCTATCACAGTGACAAATATAGATACAAACAGTCTAAAGGAGGTGTTTCTATTGGGTCATTGATTCAGAAATCTCAGCCCATGGTTGACTGGTCCCATCCTGTGGACCCGAGGTAAGGCAAAACCACATGGCAGAAGGACATGGTAGGGGAAGCTTCTATCTCACTGAAGCCAAGAAGCAGAAAGAAAACGAGCTGGAGAAAAGATAAACCCTTCAACCCCCAGAAGCCCACTTCCTCCCACTAGATGCTCCTCCTAGTAGCTCCTTCAGCTCTAAACCATCAGTGGGTTAATCCTTTGATAAAGTTAGTGCCTTCATAATCCAATCAGCTCTCTAGACTCTCTGGATCCAATCAAGTTGGAAAGTAATGTCAAAAGCCTTTAACCAACAAGCAGTGGAGGAAATTAGCTCAATTTGGCTTATGGAGCAGGGGACCTGAGATTTAGTTCGCTGAGTTAGAATTCCTGATTTACTTTCCTAATAGTTATCAAACTCGTGAGCCTGCTTGGCTTAACACAGATATGGGAAGCAGATAGTGATTTATTACATCAAGAAAGTTGTCTATATGTAAGCCACAGAAGGATGAATTGTGCTTACCTAAAATTGTAGGCAGAGCCATCTTCTAGCAAAGTTCGATGTCAGATGACAGTTAAAGGCAGTATCAGCTGTTTAAACAGCATAGGAATTATAATTTGCAAGATGAAAAAGTTCTTGGGCTCTGTCTCAAAACAATATATTTCAACTTGAAATAGTTACAATGAATTTGTTACACGTTTTTCCACATTAAAAAATTTTTTAGAGACAGGGGATTTAATTCAGTGGTGCTCCCATCTGCCTTACAAGCGCAAGATCATGAGTTCAATCCCTGGTACTGCAAAAACAAACAAAACCAATTTAAAAAAAAAATAAGAATAGATAACCTAGAGAAAACGCACACCTAGTGTATCCATACACATGCATCTTTTCCCCACCCACTCCCACAAGCCCACAGTAAGACACCTGGCCCACTGCTGAGAGGTTGAACTGAAACTTTTAAAAATCAAATAATGTTAAATTCAATTGAAATTTGGAAACCACTGTAAATTTAGTAAGAAAACACCATAGAAAAGCTCTCAGGAGAAGTTCTTTTCACTCTTTTCATGGATCCCCAAGGCATTTATCCTTTGTTCTTCTAGTACAAAACGACACAGAGATCTCATGCAGTGAGACACCCTAGATCCATCTTCTCTAGACTAGACAGGCTGCCTGGCTGGGCTGTCCTCCTAGGCCTGTGGAGAGCATGCAGCACTGATGAAAGCAGGTCTGCTTGTGGATTACAGAGACCGGGGATCTGCCCCGAGTTTCTCCTTCACTAAGTTAAGTGGAGGATCTCTTTTTTTCTCAATACTGATGGACTGTAGAAATATATGTATTCATTCAGTAAAAACTGACTGAAACCTTAAGTACCAGGCTCAGTGCTATTTATGGTGGACATAGTAAAAAAGAAAGAATAAAACTTAGCCTCAGCCCTCTTGGAAACCATAATCTAAGCTTCTTACTAGGTAATTTCTGTTTTCAACACAGATTTTTTTTTAGGTGTTTGTTTGTTTGGTTTTTTTTGTTTGTTTGAGACAGGGTCTCACTTTGTAGTTCTGGCTGGCCCAAAGCTCACTATGTAACTTAGGAAAGCTCGAACTCACAGCAACCCTCCTGCCTCTGCCTCCCGAGTGCTGGGATTACAAGTGTGAGCCACCACACCCAGCATTGTGGTGTGTGGTACCAGGAACCAAACTTGGTACCTTGCGCTTGCCAGGCAGACACCGGAACCACTGAGCTAAATCCCCATAGCTCAACATAGAATTTTAAACATTTCAAAAATCTATGTGTCCAGGTACCCATTTCATTGTAATTATTTGTGAATTTAAACCAGTTATTGTTCACTTTTATCACTCAAGGAGAGAGAAAGAAGATATTGAGCCCTATCTCTAAATCTGTCTGTGTCTTGTGCTCCAGGTGAAAGCACCAGGAATAATGAAGGAACTCCATAAGTGTAGAGATCAGGAGGCTTTGTTTTGAATTTGAGTTTTGCCTCTTACAAACTTTTTAAATTCCCTAATCCTTGGGCCTCTAATCTGTAAAATGGGAATAATAATACTTGGCTCATATAGTTAACATGAGAATTAAATGCAATGATCAATGGAAGGAACTTGACCCATAGAAAAACTCAATAAATTGCCAGTCCTTTCTGCCTATATAAGTAGGTAGCTTTCATTTAGGGGAAGATATAGAATTGTGAAAATCTAGAAATTAGAAACATTTTAGGACTCTGGTTTTTATTTTCAGAAAGATTTAATTCAATCTATAAACCGACTAGATGTAGGATTCAAATTAACAATTTGATTCTAGATAAAGATAGAATCTTTGTTTAGGTCAGTGGTTCCAGTGCCTGCCTCGCAAGCACAAGGTCCTGAGTTCAATCCTGGTAACCACTTACAATGCTAGGTGTGGTGGCTCATACCTGTCATCCCAGCACTCGAGAGGCAGAGGCAGGAGGATTGCTGAGTTCGAGGCTTACCTGGGCTATATAGTGAGCTGAGGGCCAACCTGAACTACAAAGTGAGACCTGTCTCAAAAAAAAAAAAAAAAAAAAGAATCTTTAAAGCACAGAACCTTTCCAATACAGCCCTCTGAGACCAAAAGGCCTTGGTCCATTGACTTTGACTGAGTCTTTGGCAAATATCCAACACACTAACATTGGAATTGCTATGGGCAAAAAGCGGTCATTAGAAATGAAGTCTGGGGCCAGAGGGTTGGCTCAGTGGTTCCGGCGCCTGCCTCACAAGCACAAGGTCCTGAGTTCGATCCCCAGTAACCACATATAATGCTGGGCGTGGAGACTCACGCCCACCAACAATCAACACCGCATACCACAATGCTGGGCGTGATGGCTCACGCCTGTAATCCCAGCACTCGGGAGGCAGAGAGAGGAGGATTGCTGAGTTCGCGGTGGCTTGCCTGGGCACCATAGTGAGCCCAGGGCCAGCCTGAACTACAAAGTGAGACCCTGTCTCAAAAAAAAAAAAGAAAGAAATGAAGTCTGTCTGCATGAGCCTAGGTGTAAGAGGCAACAGACACAGACATACTCTACCTTGCTGAGCACATTAACTTCCATAAGGTTCAGACAAGTACAATTTAGCAAGAAGAACAGCACAGCACACTGGCAGATGTTAAACACTTAAATTGTCTTGCAGAAATGAGAGCATTCTGAGGGGAAGAAAAATGTCAGAGATTTATGTCCAGACATAGGGTGTTTAAGTATTTGTAATCATAAATTATAACCCAGTTGTCTAAGAAGACTTTATTGGGAAGAAAGGAAAAGAGCAGAAACAACATCAGCATTGTGCAAACCTTTTTTCCCAGGTCCTCATTTTGGCCATCAGTGCAGAGTAGACCACTGTCATTTTCAGCACAGATCTAGATATTGCTGTTTGTGTCCACACAAAGAAATCTCTTCTTTGTTCATGGAATCCTCATCCTTGTGCCCAAGAGCTCTGCCTACATTTCCATGATATTCAGACTTACGGAATCAAATCACGGGTCTCACAAAGGCCTGTCCCCCTCACCTTGCCCAGTGCAGCATTAGCCCCTTAGCCCTGTCCTTGTAGCAAGCTCTGCTGTTAAAATCAGCAGGCATGAGAGGCCTTTGTCATTGGATTATTAATCTGCTTCTCATAATACCCAGTACTCAACAATGAGGACATCTGTTACAAATGTAATATTAGCAACAATCACAACTCACATCATCTTGAATAAAGAGAATATTGAGGGAGAAACATTTGGTCACTTGCAGAGACATGATAGCTTTAAACAACGAACTCTGTCTAATACTGTGGCTCACTGTGACTCAGGGGAGGGGAAAACAGGAGGGAGAAGGGTGGAAAACTAAAGAGAAGAAATATTTTCTTTCTTTCCTTCTTTCTTTCTTCCTTCTTCCTTTCTTTCCTCCCAGAAATTATGAAATATTCTGCACAGCTCCTACAAGGTCTTCCTCTAGGTCAGGCAGTCCATTATGACCCAAAAGTATACTCCAAACACTTGGGTGGAGGAAAGTCAGAACCAGCCCTGCTTAGGCCTGTGAATATGGAGGATGTGTCTTTGGCAGAAGGTCTACCAAAACAGAACAAGTCACCAGTATTAAAAACTTTTGTCCACATGACTATGGGCTCCAAAACATCCCCAGTGTTCTAAAGAACACATTGAAGGCTCCTTGAGTCTGTCTTGGAAATTCTGGACTAACTCTGACCTCCAGCAGTATTGTATTTGGCCAGCAGGGCTTTTACAATTTTGTTTTGTTTTTAACAGGGTGTCTTTACGTAATCCAGGTTAGAGCCAGACTCACTCTATAGGTCATGCTTGCCTTGAACTCATGGCAATCCTCGTGACTCAACCTCCAGAGTGCTGAGATTAAGTATGTGCCATAACATCTGGCTCAATATATTTTTTTAAATTATTTGTCAACATTGGAAAAAATGTGAATACTTTTTATAAAATTTCAAGTTTCTAGCTTCTCTTGAAATTCCAACAAATGTAGACACATTATACTCATTCCTACATAACAGCTGTTCAGTGTTCCCTCTCCCATCCCCTGAGAGTTCTTGGCCTTATTATGAGGTACAAACCATTGTCTGGAAAGAAACATGCCTGAGCTGGGCCCACTAGGGATTTGGATTTTTCTACCAGGGATCAAGGGTCTGACATGAGAAGCCCGGAAAAAAAAAATCTCTGATTCTCCAACCAAACAGGGTATTGTGACAGAGGGCAGCAGTGGAGGAAGCAAGGGTAAGAGCCTATTTCAAGGAAGTGCAAATGTGTCACAAGAAAGCCAAGCCCCATCAGCACAACGACTTGAGTGAGAGAAACAAGAACACCCACCACAGCCTAGATGCTGTGAACAGCAACAAAGAGAAACAGAATGGCTGGCTAACAAACCTTGTCACGTGTCCTGTTGGCTGGACTGAAGACTGGGCAACGATGGGGCGGGGGTGGGGAGAAGAATGTGTGCTCCTTGTGTCCCTTTGTACTTCCACTTTCCTTTGAATCTGAAGAGAAGCAAAACAAACTAGAATTCTCACTGGGATTTGCTTAGAGACATGAAACTACCATTCAGCTCTGTAGCCTAACTTGTCCTAGACTAGATGCTGGGTGGGATCCTCTCAAACTGGACTGGACATTAGTACCACCCAAACAGATTTCAAATTTCTGTGCTCTGACGAATTAAAACAGAACAGAAAAGAAAATAAGTCAGAATGGAGATGAAGAACCAGCCCAAGTGTCAGTGTTTCAAATGTAATGCCAAAGTGAAGCCAAGAACCAGTATGACACCAGGCTCTAGTCCTTCTAGAGCAATGTTTCTTAAACTTTCCTGTGATTCATCTGGAGATATGGCTTACAGTACAGATCCCCAGCATTTCCAACAAGCTACCAGGTGATCCCCAGCTGCCGGACTCCAGCCCGTACTCTGAGTGACAAGGAATTAGGGTTCTTTGCTTTTTCAATCTCTTTTCAAGTTCCTCAGTAGTAAAGACAGCAGGCTTGCCACCACTAAGTATGAAAGAAACAATAACAGTAATTATAAAATTAATTATAATATTACTATTGAAATAAGAAAATTGGTAACTAATAATAGATCATTGATGGTCACTAGACTTTGTTGTCTGTTTCTTCTCACCAAACACTGTGTTGAAGGTATTATTTCTACAAATGTTTGACAAGAAGATGCAAAATAACCAGTTGTGTTAGTTGGAATTAGAAAATGAAGAAATGTTAGATAAAATAAAGTTCTTAAAATCTTACATGATCATGTGTAAGCACAGTCAAGGTAATGTAATCACAAGAAAGGTAAAATTGCCAACTATGGTGGCTCACACCTGTAATCCAGCATTGGGGAGGCAGAGACAAGAGGACTGTTGTGAGTTTGAGGTTGGCCTGGCTACATAGTGATCTCAAGGCCAGCCTGAACTACAAAGTGAGACTGTGAAAGAAAGAAGAAAGAAAGAAAGAAAAAGAAAGAAAGAAAGAAAGAAAGAAAGAAAGAAAGAAAGAAAGAAAGAAAGAAAGAAAGAAAGAAAGAAAGAAAGAAAGAAAGAAAGAAAGAAAGAAAGAAAGAAAGAAAGAAAGAAAGAGAAAGAGAGAGAGAAAGAAAGAGAGAGAGAAAGAAAAAAAGAAAGAAAGGAAGGAAGGAAGGAAGGAGGGAGGGAAGAAAGAAAGAGAAAAAGAGAAAGAAGGAAAGAAACAGAAAGAAAGAAGGAAGGAAGGAAGAAAGAAAGAAAAGAAAGAAAGAAATCAAGAAAGAAAGAAAGAAAGAAAGAAAGAAAGAAAGAAAGAAAGAAAGAAAGAAAGAAAGAAAGAGAGAGAGAGAGAAAGAGAGAGAGGGAGGAAAGGAAGGAAGGAAGGAAGGAAGGAAGGAAGGAAGGAAGGAAGGAAGGAAGGAAGGAAGGAAGGAAGGAAGGAAGGAAGGTAGGTAAGATTATGACAGTTGGTTCCTAATATGTTTCTCTCATATAGGAGAAAGTAATTCAGTTCTTCATTCAGATCTTTGAAGTGTTAGTCATCTTTCTGTTGTTGTGACAAAATAACAGAGGAAAACAATTTAAAGGAGGAAAAGCTTATTTTGGCTCATTGTTTCAGAAATTTCAGTCCATGCTTATCTGGCTCTATTGCTTTAGTCCTGGGGGGAGGCAGAACATCATGCCAATGAAGAATTGTAGAGGAAGCCGCTCATCTCATGACAGCCATGGGGGGGAGTCAAAGAGAAAGGGAATAGGGGGCAATATATAGTCCCCAAGGTCATACCCCCATGGCCCACTCTCTTTAACTAGGCCCCACCTCCTGAGTTTCCATCATTTCCCAATAATCCCTGCAAAGTAGGGACCCACAAATGGATTGATCCAATGATGAAGTTCAAGACTTCATGATCCAATCATACTCCAAAATTCCATCAGCTGAAAAACATGCTCCCAGCACATGGCCTCTGAGTAACATCAAAGATTAAAACCACACACTTGACATTCACATGGAATGGATCCTGAGAGCTTTGAAAATTCCTAATTTTAGTGCTTTCCTAAATTCTTATTTGGAGCCAGACAAGAACAGTCAGCTCCTGTACATAGTTTCATCCTCTGAATGGACTCATGTTCAACTCTCATACCCTATCTATCTCTCATCTAGTAGCTGTTTTTCCAGACAACACCTACCACAGGCACTCTAGGAGCAGTGTCTCCTTCTTTCCCTCACTGTAGCCTCATAGTTCTCTATATTATTTAAATGTGACCCTCAGCAAAATTCTCAAGTATTGGCTATATGTCACTGATTTGGAGTGCTCAGAAATAACTGAAATGTTTGTTAACTTTGCGAGTGCCCGGGATCTGCTGTGTCTTCTACAGTCCAATCTACAAAGCATCCCATGGGAGTCAGATGCATTCTGTATTTGCTGACCAAGCAAGGAACCAAAAAACAGTTCCTGTTCTCATAGAATTTACACCTAGTTGGAGAGACAGCCATTTGCATGACTGAATTATGGCAACTTCAGAGGCTCTGTGCTCTCCCCAATCTTCCACCTCCAGAATCCTAAAACATCAGCTACTCCAAGCACTCAGTTATGACCTAGAGAGGTTTGCACTAACTGATGAAGACATTTGTATCCGACCTGTCCCCTTCAAGATCTTGCCTGGGCTCCCACTCTCTTGCTCCTATACACCAGCCTCTTTGCTAATCTGTGAGCAAATGCCTCAGGGTCTTTGTACTGGTCCCTCTGCCCCATAAAGACTCCTTACTTTCCTGATCACATTTCCAAGAGGCATTCCCCATTTACCCTATCAAAAATACCAACTTTGTCACTCTCAAATTCCTTATTCTACTTCCTGTTGTTCCTTGTAGTGAGACTAGAAGCTCCAAGAGAACTGAAACCAACCTTATCACTGTTGAGTCTTCACTTTCAAGAACAGTCTCTGGTATAGGAAACAATTGTGGAGTGAGTGAATGGGCCTGGGGTACATAGACTTAATGTGAAAATTTTAACAGCTGTCTGTGAGAGATGGAACTGAGACAAAAACTTTAATGAGTGCATAAAAGGATATCCTCTGAGGTCCACAGGCCTGGATGTACTCCTTGTTGGGTCAGAGGATCCTTAACAATTAGTATATAAGGATTCTGGATGCTAGGATACTAGAGGTGAGGCGAGTAAATGCAGACCCCCCCCAACACAAACACTGCACTTTTGTGGGGGTAGCACCTCCAATAATAATGGTCTTCCTCTTATGTCCTTCCTTCATCCTATCCAAAGCTCTTTATGTCCATAACATTCAGCACTGGCTGAGAAGATTCTTGAGACATCACCTTGGTGTTCTCTTTGAACAGCTTCAGTAAGTCACTGTTGCAGTGAGTAGCAACATTCCGCATTCCAGTATGATAGGCTGGTGAGCAGAGCAAGACCCATGGGGCTGCTGGAGCAGTGAGCTGTTTCCCCACCAGGGTTCTGTTCAACTCGGATTGGTTTTCTTTCCAATTATTACTATGGCCAAGGCCTAGCAACTGTCTATGGTTTTCTATTCAAAGCAATGGTAAGTAACACAAACATTGAAAAATAACTGAATTCATATATAACCACAACCCAATGAGATAAATATTATGATGAAGTTGTTTCTAAACATTGAGAAATGATTATTTAAATATACAAAAATGGTTTAATGACTAACCTTTATGAGTAATTCAGTGTGGCCAGGTAGGCGGATAAAATCTACAACTAAAAATTTTTAGTAAGTCCTGGAAAAGACCTAAATACTAACCTGGACAACTGTACATTCAAGCACAGGTTCTAATTTGAAATAAAGATTAATGATAATGGCCAACAAATGGTTGACAAATACAGCACAAATTTTCTTTGCACTAATTCAAACCTTTGTGCCAACTCTAGTACTCTGTGGCTAAGAGCTTCCTTTACCTAAATGAGGAAGTGGAGAGCCAGAGGAAAGAGCTGATTTCTTTAAAAGACTACTCAACAGACCAGTGCAGGAGGAAAGGATTGTTCTTTTGGCTCTGGACTGGTTATGAAATCTTGACCCTACCCTGGTAATACTGAAACAAGGCCAAATACCACAAGGAATGGAATTTGCAAATAATCATGTGTGACCTTTTATACAAACATGCAGGTAGATCATGAGAAAAAAAGAATAGTAAAATTAATAAATGGAAGATAACTTGATTGTTTCTTATAAATTTAATCATATTTTCATCATATAATTCATCAATTAAGTTCCTTCGTACTTAATCAAATAAAATGAAAACTTTCATCCACACAGAAACTTGTATATGGATGTTTTTATTCTTAGTGCTGAAATTTGGAAGCAACAAAGATATCCTTCCATATGTGAGTGGATAAAGTGTGTTCACAATACAATGGATGGTTATTCAGTAATAAAACAAGTGAGCTATTAAGCCAAGACACGGAGTAAATTTAATTGACCAATTCTAAGTAAAATAAACCAATCTGAAATGGTCACATATTATACAATTCCCATTACATGATACCCTGGAAAAAAAACTGTAAAAACAGCAAAAAGATCAACTGTTGTCAGGAGGTAGGGAGAGATGAACAGGTGGACAAAGAGAGTTTTAGGCAGAGTAAAACCATTCTGTATGGCACTACAAGGATGGATACATATCATTACCCATTCATCCAAACCCATAGAGTATACAACACCAAGACTGGCCATTTACAAAATTGTGGGCTTGAGTGATCATGGTCAAGTTGATCCTGTGTATAACAAACATACCACTCCAGTGTGGGATGTTAGTAATGAGGTACCCATGCATCCAGGGGAGAAGAGGAAATATAGGATCTCTACCCTCTGTTCAAATGTGCTGTGAGCTAGTCTTAGAAAAAAGTCTATTTGTTTAAAAAAAAAAAAAGCCAATCAGGCCATTGCTGAGGGGACTGAAGGGAGTGGTAGAACTGACCATGACAGAAGGAAGGACGAGAGTGTATCCTTAGCCTGTGCTTGACCTCGAGTGTGTACATGCACAAAAGTAATTCTTTTCCATATTCATTGAATATATTGTATTTATATCACACAGCATCATCCTGTAAAATCTTACACAGTAATTTTGGCTCATAAATCAGTGATTTTTTTGGCTGAAAATCAAACAAGACTAAAAATTATTAATTATAAGGTGTAAAAGCAATTCTGCTGACTCTCTGTCCAATTTTCTTGTCTAACTAACTGCTAGAAAGATGAAAGCAGTGACGAGGGTAGAGGTTGGTATTACCTAACAGCAAATTTTGGGATTAGCTTTGCACATGTGATTAACATAGGCTCAGTTTATGAAGAAAGAGAAAACATACAACCATACTGATAGCATCATCACTTATTTGTGCTTCACCATTTAAAGAAAAAACAAGTGGCTGTGGGGAGGGGTGGTGGGAAAGGAAAAAACAGCAAATCATTATTTCTGTTCAGAGAAGTTGCCTTCCTGGCTTTGCTGAGATGAAGGACGCAAGGTCATCTATAGTGGACGAGGCAAGCCAGACTTTCCTGGGAGTCAACCTCTCTTTGATGGGGAGAAAGAAAACTCTGCAGCTCTCAGGCTGTGCCAGGAAAGGGTGCCTCAAAGCTGGAGACACTGCAGGGAGTAGCTTCAGCCCAGGGATGTCTGGCATAGCTCATCACATTCACTACTTTGGAGCAGCCCGATCTGCAGCCCCAGTGTGTTGTTGAGAGGCTGAAATGCTGAGAAAGTACAAAAATGCAGAGTCATGGAGTGAAGTGGTAAGAGAACAAAGCAGAAAGCTACCTGCTTTAGGTCTACAGTTCAGTCACAACATCTCTGTAGTATACCAGGTGATCTACGACAGCAAAGCCTATCATAGTACCCTCCATGACAGGTACTTACACGTTTTCAACTTTGTATCTCACTTGCTGCAAAAGATCCATACAACTCTGGTTACAACAGTGCTTTCTGCACCAGCTTGATCACCGCCAACAGAACTGTTTCCTTTGGCTAACAGCAAGTCTCAGGTCTCCAGGTATGTTAGCTAACCCACTGTCCTAAAGCCCAGCTTGCAGCCAAAGTCTTAGCAGGCCAGCAGCCAGAGCTCTTCCCAGGCTGCTCCTATGATGGGTATTTCCATGGATATTTAGAACCTCATTCCATCCTTCTGGCTGTTGTGTGAACAGAAAGACCATCTCCCAATGCCTGCACCAGTCTGTGGTAGCCAAGTTCCAAGATCTCTCAAATCCAGGAAGTTTCCCCAAATCTCCTCTCCTCTCTGTAGTACATGCCAGGGAGTTGGCGCTTTTCCTTGCTTCTTCACGACTGCCTGCGTTTGATCCCCGGTACTGAAAAAAAAAAAAAAAAAGGAAGAGAACAAAGCTCATTCCCTGATGTTGCAGGGAGGTTGGTCCAAACACACATACTCACAGATACCTTACAACTTTGTCTTCGTGGTCTCGCCTGCCTTCCAACTTCCTTCTCAGATGGAATTACAAGTCTTCTTTGGACTTGCCTCTGTATTTGTATCTCCCTAAAAGTGCTCACCTAAACCCTCCATTATTCCAATCCAGACTCTTCCAAAGGCCATGGCACCCATATTCCCAAGTAGTCTCTAAAGAGGCCATTTCTGCATTTGAGCACTTAGCATGTAGAAAGCACTGTTTTGCTTAGATTAGCAAATATGCCCCTTATAGAAATCTGAGAGGGAAATATATTATTACAATTTTACAAATGAGGAATCCAGGCTCAGAGTAAAAAGTTAATGTTCTTAAGTTTCTGAGGCCTGTAGTAGAGACTGCTAGGATTTGAGCCTGGGTCTGATTATTATGAGCCTGAGCCTTTTCAGCAGAGATCAGCTCCTGGAGACATTGGACAGTTTGTGCCTGGGTGGACCTGTTAATCTAGATAGTGCTTGCTTTCCTATCCTAATATATGAAGAACAAAAACCTAGAAAGACAAAAATAGGTTACTTTTCTGACTTCTGGGTTATTGTTTATGGCTCTGAGCTATCACCTAGATATCTGGGATCTTTACTAACTCATACATGGATATTTAGAACCTGGTTTATTTCACTGATGATATTCTCATAGACCAGGAGAACAGAAAAAAAAATTCTTACAAACTTGGTAACCCATGTGTATTCCAGAAGATGAAAGAGAAATAAACCTGAAATATAGGCTGTTAGTAACTTAGTGAAGTTCTTTCAAGCCTGGTGGTCTGAGCTATATTAGATATCTTCTTCCAAATGAAACATAAATTGAAGAACATTAAAGCTTCCCATAGTGGGCTGGGGGTATGGCTCACTGGTACTGTGCCTGCCTGGCAAATGA
>PVIC010022155.1:0-27915 GCA_004025085.1 Thryonomys swinderianus
TGGGGAAAATATCTTTACTAGCTGTTTCTCAGACCAAGGACTGCTATGTAGAGTTTATAAAGAAGTTTAAAAATAGACTCACTAAATGTAAAGACCCGATTCAAAAATGGGCATCTGAAATGAGCAGACACTCTTCAGAGGAAGAAGTAAAAGCAGCTATTAAGCATATGAAGAAATGCTCAGCATCACTGGTCATTTGAGAGATGCTGATGAAAACAACACTGAAATTTCATCTCACTTGTCAAAGAATGGATGCCATCTTGAAATTAGTCAGCAGCAAATGCTGGTGAGGCGGAGGAAAGAAAGGAAGATTTCTCCACTGCAGATGTAAACTGGTGCAACCACTGTGGAAATCTGTATGGAGATTCCTCAAAAAAACTAGGATTAGAGGTTCTTTTTGACCCTGCTATTGCCCTGCCAGGCATACACATGAAAGAATTAAAAGAATCACATCACAACAACATATGTGATCCTATGTTTATAACCACTCATCTTGTGATAGACAGATCTTCTAAACAACCTAAATATGCATCCACTGGAGACTGGATAAAGAAGGTGTGTGTGTGTGTTTAATAAAATGGAGTATTACTCTGCCATAAGGATAAGGTTGAGTCATTTATACTCATATGGACATACTGTGAGGACACACTCATAAGTAAATAAATAGGTCACAGATGTGTAAATACTATATCTTTTCTTTGGTATGAGAAACTGAAGATGTGAGTTTTAGAGTGTATAATAGATGTTGTGAAATAGAAAATATTCAAAGGGTAAAGGCAGGTAAAGGTAAGTAAAGTGCGGAAAGAAAATATTGGATGGTTAAAAAAACTAAACAAACTTTATGTGTATAGGGAGCAGGGGGTTGTAGGGTTGGCAGGGGAATGGGAAATGAGAATTTAGTTGTGTCATGTACTGCTACAAATTCTCAATGACGATTGTGGTCATGATGTGTGTATAAAATGTACCAATAAAATAAATTAATTTTAAAAAATCAGAAGACACTGTTAGGACTACTCTATTATCATTCCATTTCTGATAAAGTCAATGTCCTCCCCACAGTCTACAATTACTAACTACTCTTGTTTCACTTGTCCTCTGACCTTGTCCTCAGCTTCTACCTCACTGCCTTCCAGCCATGCTGACCCATGGGTCCTCCCTGCTAGGCCAGCCATATGCTCACATCGTAAGTTTATAACTGAAGATCCCTGTGAACCCTTCTCTCCAGCCCTCCTCTCAGCCACCTTTCTTACTTCTGAATTCTTTGTCCAAAAACCTACTTCTCATTGAGCCATTCTATGGTCCTTTAATTTTATTTAATTTTACTTTCTGAACTTTCCACTGTTCTGCTTTATTTTATGTACCTTGATTAATATTAATCCTGGCTATTTATTTTACCTCTTTTCCCTTTTAAAAATTTTGTTAGTACATGTTTGTGGAATATGCCAATCGCATTCTAGAGAATTGGTACGTGCATGTAATACATTTCTATATTTTCCTCTTCCCTCCATCCCCTTTTATTTTTTCAGCATCAGATTCATTTCTTTATAAAAGCTTATAAAGTTAATTATCGTATATAGATTAAAAACCACATTTATTAATAGTTCAAAGAACAGAAAAATAAGCCAAAGTCATAAAACATGTAAGACAATCGTACTGTCAAAGTATAGTTTTTCTTCACTTTTTTCCTATTATCTATAATTAATTTCATAATATACATGAAAAATTTATATATATATAATATTATATACGAGACATTCTGTATGAAACATTTTATACATATATATAATTTTTCATATATGAGAAACCATAGGCTATTTAAGCTTTTGTGTCTGAGTTTCTTCACTAAGGGCTAGAGTTTTTGTATTCAAACTCATTAATCTACCCTCTGGCCTCTTATCTTGCAGAGAGTAAGTTTTCAAAAATATTTGTTGCATGAATGAAATCTTCTTAAAGAAGAAACAAAATGAATATTTGGAATGAAATGTCAAAACAATACATAGAGAAACTAACAGATTTCAGAGAGATACTTGAGCGATGATACTACCCTAGAGGGGCTGGAGGAACTAAGAAGGCTCCCTGGGTAATAGTTGACTCCAAGACCCTGAAGAAGACATCCCTGTGGGACAGTTAGGTCGCTTATCTCGTCTGCAAGGTTGGTCTCCACTGGGATGAAGAGGTCTTGGATTCTAACTGTTGACACACAGGCTGGGTGAAGACAGAGATCCAGGAGCAACAGAAGAAGATTGACTAATAAATGTACATCGGTAGAATGCCAACCATGACTGGTGGGCAGACTGGCTGTCTGAGATTATCAGAACTAGAAAATATGAATCAGAAATCCTGGGCTTTAAGGACACTTCCATATATGGGAGTGTGACACATTGGCACTGGATGGAGCCTCCTGGGTGCTTGAACCTATTCTGCATCTGGCACCAAGCTCAGTCCTTCAGGTAACAGGTCTCTCACGTCCAAGAGCTGGGGGAGGAGTCATTCTGGAGGACAAGAGAGGGTGGCTTGCAGAAGTGACCACAAAGAGAAGATCAAATCGCATTGTAAAAGCTCAGCAATGGACCATCCTCCCATACTATCAAACTCTGTGACCTCAACTTTGGCCACAAAATAATCTGAGTAACCGAAATGATCTTCAAACACAAACTATTTCTGGTATTTCTCAAGATCATATGCAATTTCCGGTACCTTGAGTAGAATATCATGTAAGTTTCATTCCTTATTTGAAATTGACATATTTCCTCAATCACTAACACAATCAAGAAAACTAGGGTTACTAAATACTTCTTAAAACATGATGTGCTCTGTGCTACATAAAGGAAACTTTTATCCAGACTGTTACAACTTTAAGAAATTGCATGCTTAAAATTAAATAAAAGCAAAACTTACTTGATATTTCCACAATCCTCCAATATCATTATTTCTTTCAAAGCAAGTGGGTTCCAAATCTTCCTCTAAACAGCACTTGATGGCACCCAGTCCACTAATTCCAGCTCCAATCACAGCAATCTGCTTTTTGGCCATGGTGCTGAGGTGGTTGGTAGAAGCTGAGAATTCTGTATGCGACAAAAACTACTGTGTCACAAGGATGTACAGTTTGATGTCCTACATTTTGGTTGTTGTTACTAGCAATAAGAATCCCAGTGTATTGATTACTTACTGAAGACTCTTACAAGGGATGCAAAAGGTACAGAATTCAATTTCCCTTGATTTTCATTGTAGTCAGGCAGAAAAACATAATTAAATTCCATATTATATTGTGAATTCAATTATAACATTATACTGTATCCTGGGACTAAGGGCAAGCAGCACAGGGAAAGAGTACCAAGCCTGCTAGAGGCTGTGTCCCAGGGGGCAGAAACTTAGGAGTGGATGAATTAAGTAAACTAGGTTGAGACCCAGAAGAATGTGGTGTGGGTGTAAGTGTGTGTGTTGACTTCATAGAGAGCAGACACAACATAAATAAAAGCACAAGTTGACTTCAGTAAGACAAAGCCTGACATGGGTGCGTTACATATCCAGGTTGTGGGCATGCGTGAGCTCAGAGAGACGTTTCAGGGGCATTGTGGGTAGAAGGGAACATAAGAACGATGAAAGTAGAAACTGTAACTTGCTAGTTACATGCCACAAAAGCCTATAGAAAGAAAATAAATTGATATTTTTCTTTCTTATTTAGTGACACAATGAAAACTAAGTGAAGTAACTGGGAAATGCTTAAAATAGTATTTTTAGAATTACTATGAAGTATCAATACTTAGTATCTAGGAGATTTAGACTATGGATCTATTCAGTAATTCCCCCCCTTTCCTTGTTCAACAAATGCTTTCTGAATCTCAACTATAGAGCAAGTATTATGCTATTGTTGAAGCATCAAGAAAGATATAACACAGTCTTTGACTTCAAGGGTCAGTATACAGGGCGTGGGTTCAGATAAAGACACCGCATGTTGACTGCTCAGGTTGAGATGTACCCCAACTGAGCTTCAGTCTTGCAGAACCACTTGAAGTGACTGTGTGGATCCATTCCTGAACTTGATGCAGAACATTTGTCAAAAATATAGTTTCCAGGCCAGGCATGGTGGCTCACTCCTGTAATCCCAGCACTTGGGAGGCAGAGGCAGGAGGATTGCTGAGTTCAAAGCTTGACTGGGCTGCACAGTGAGCTCAGGGTCAGCCTGAACTACAAAGAGAATCTGTCTCAAAAAAAAAAAATAATACAGTTTTCAGAACCAGGGATTTAGCTGCCTGGTAAGCACAAGGCCCTGAGTTCAATTTCTGGTACTGAAAAAAGAAAACGCAATTCTACTGCAGACATACCCTTCGAAGATATAATATAATACCCACAAAGATACCATACTGTAGTGATACATGCATACCGGTGTTTACAGCAGGGCCATTTATAGCTAAATCCTGAAAGCAGCCTATGTACCCATCAACAGGAGATTAGATAGAGAAAATGTGGCAACCATACAAAATGGAATACTAGTCAACTCTAAAAAAGGCAAATTTGAGACATTTGAAGGAAAAACGATGCACCTGGAAAATATACTGTTGTGTGAAATAAATCAGACACAGAAGTTTAAACACCGTGTAGTGCCTCTCTTTGGAGTAAGGCAAGAGGTAGAGAACACAGTAAAGGATGAGTAGACGGGGATCGATCTCTCGCACACTGGAAGGAGCCCCAGGGAACGTGCGTGAGAAGTGAATGAGTGGGAAGGGGAAAGAAGCAGAATGGAGATACGCCACGTACAAGAATCTAACACCTTCAATGAATGTAAACATTATACGCCATAAACATGAGATAAAATTAGTCAGGATAGGAATGAAAATGGAGAAAGGGAATTTAAGGAAGGAAGGAGGCACGAGGGCAGAGAAAGAGGATTTTCTTTTTAAAAAAGAACCAAAGTGTATCGCTACAAGTACCCACTTTCCACAATGACTGTAAATTGCGTGTACTACAAACTTACACTAATATAAAGACTAGGAAAGAAAAAGGAAATGCCCATTTTTCTCTTCCAGTTACATCCCTGGACTTTTCAACCATAATTAAGTTCATTTTTCTTGGTGACCACATTGTATTTATTACTTACTTTTATTAGTTCTGATTCCATCTTATTTTGACTAGTAAGCATGGAGCAAAATTTGAGACACATAACTGACAGATGGATTGAAAGGAATGAATAAATAATTGCAACTTTCTAAACTTCTCTATTAACCTGTTTATCATGGTTAGATATTTATAATATACAATATAATTATAATCCAAAGCAATATATTAATGATGATCCTAACCTGGGCCACATGGAATAACATATATTGAAAGGGAAAAAGTAAGACCAACCTTTGCAAGAAGAAAATTCAAGTTTTAGATTCAGCTTCTCAAGAAAACTAAATATATGGCTGCCTCTGTCTTCTTGAAAACAAAGTCATTCCACGGAAATGTGTACCGTTTTATAGCTTAGTGAATTAGTTATTTCATAATCTCTCTCCATGCCTCCTCCAACTTGCATAAAAAAGTTTGTCAGGAGCCTCTCAGGGATAAACCATGGCAAATTTATGGCATTTACCACTCACCAACTGAAACTGTCTGCAATAAATGTTAATGTTAATCAGCACACTGTAAATACCAAAATTATTGTAAATTCCAAATCCAATTATTTTCATAGGCTGAAGAAAGCATAACAAAAACTTTCAGAATTGAACGGTGCCCATGAGCCACTGGTTACAGGTACAAACACGTGGGTGAGTATGGGTAGTTTTATATTAAGAAAATGTTGCAGATAATGAAAATACTGTTCATTTAATTCTTCTAACACAACTTTTATGAAAAATCAAAGCAGGTTGCAAGTCCAAAAAGGAATATACCAAATATTAAACAAAATAAATATACCAAATAATAAATTATAAAAAGAAATAACCATTTTCAATATAATGAATGACACATAATGCAGATAATCCTTGCAAATGGACTGTGGACACAGGTCAGCAATTTCCCAATAAGACCGAAAATCCAGTTTCCCAATAAGACAGTTCTGTTTTCACAACGTGCAATTATGTCGCCACATTGGTATCAGCACCTAATCCAACAGCTAAGCTACCCTTCCAGCAGTCATTAGCAACTCTGCTTATCTCATTTTATTTACACAGATAATGCACTTGAGGATATTCTTTAGGAATTAGTCTGCCTTCTGTGCAAATACGGAAACAGATGGTGACACTGGCATGTTCATCTCCGTCTAAGCCCAAGGTGTGGAAGTCCTGATCCTCTCTGTACATCTTTGTATAGTTGGCTTCTTTCTTCATTTTGGGGATAAATTCATTCAAAGTTTAGTGAGCACTTTCTGATGGTGGGGAGGCTACCTACAAGCAAGATATAAATCAATAAGATAAAGAAAGAAAGGAAAAGGGAAAAAGGGGAATAAGGGTAAGTAAAGAAAGGGAAGAAAAAATTTGATGGTTAAAAAAGGAAACAAAGCTTATGTATATTGGGAGCAGGAGATTGTAGGGCAGGCGGGGGAAAGGGAAAAAATGACAGTCAATATGTGTCATATACTGGTACAAACCCTCAATGTTCAATGTGATCATAATACACACACACACACATATACACACACACACACACATATATATACACACACACATATATGTATATATATATATGTATAAGAGGTACTGATAAAATTAAAAAAGAGAAAGGTATGATGTGGGAAAGGAAAAAACTCTAGATATAAAAGGTATAATACCAATGTTTGAAGAATTTGCGTTATAGAATGCCAAGAGTTTCTGTTCCTTTAAAATTTGGATTCCTTTAATTTAAAATCCAAATATATCCTATATATCTTGCCAAAGAAATGTTATACTAAAGGTATCCACCAATATTATTTTTCATTAGCATGATTCTGAGAACTAGCACTTTCAATTTCATTTCTTTTTAAATTTAATTTCAAATAATGTATTATTTACCCTTTTGAAAATACCTGTATATTTTGAATATTATAGTTAGTTGTGAGCCATATACCATCATTATGTAGTCTGAGCTATTAAATGATATGAGAATCAGTTTAGGAATATTTGAGCAAGTTTCCACTACACTGAATTTTCTCTTGACTTCTTTGTTACTTATATAATAATGTACAATCCCTACATTTACAAACGTGCCCAAGTATCCACTAATGAGGAAGAAAATGTTCAAAGGGAAAGTGGAAGTATGTCTTGGACAGGGGAAAGCAAAGAAGGTAAAGAAAAAAATGTGTAAAAGAACCCACAAAATTTATGTATATAAAGGAGGTAGGAGGTTGTAGGGAAGGCAGGAGAATGGGAAAAAATGAAAATCAAGATACATCATGTACAAGTCCAAATTCTCAGTGATGAATGTGATCACTATGTACACCTAAAATGTACCAATAAAATAAATGGAAAAATATTAAGGCAATGGTAATGGGGCATAAATATTAGGAAGAGCATGAGTCCTTCAGCATCGCTCAGCTTGGATTTTTGGTGAATGACAGTGACTGTGTTGATTAATTTTCTGTGTCCATCTGTTGAAGCTATATTGCCCACCAGCAGCATTAGTTTGGATGTTACTGGGAAGGTGTTTTTTAAAATACAACTAACATTTCAATCAATAGCTTTTGAATAAAGCAGATAACACTTCATTTATGAGTGGGCCTCCCCTAATCAGTTGAAGGCCTTATGAGAAAAAGACAGAAAGAAAAAAGAGGAGAAAAAACAAAGTCTGACGTCAGGATTTGCTCCAAGTCTAGACTCTAGCCACTCTTCCCTGGGTATTCGGCCTGGTGACCTGCCCTGTGGATTTCAGAATTGTTAGCCCCACAGCCATGGAGCCCATTCTTTACACTCATATGTTATGTAGACTGGTTATTTACTTTGATAACTCGAAAGTGTTGAAGGAATAAATTTCTTCTGGAGCGAGAATGATTTGGTTTCTGCATTAGCCCTCTTCAGCTCAAATAAAGAACTTGCTTCCAAGTAGGAGAGTGTTCTAGGCCATTAAAACACACACACACACACACACACACACACACATTTTTCAAATAGGTGAGAGTGGTACATTCAGATTGTAGTTTAAAAAGTTTAATCCAACATAAGAATAAAGTGAAAAAAAGAACACAAGAACCCACAACATTTGCCTAATTTAAAAGCATTCACTGAAAGCATCTTTGCTTTGCCAGAATGTGTCCTGTGTTTGAAATTGTGCCAGTGCACAATTCACAGTGTTTGCTGATTCATGATTCTCAGTAAGTCTTAGAAGTGGGGGTAGAAATGGAGTTTGCTACAGCCAAGGCCCCTGGCTAATTGGGACGTGTGGAGCTTTCATGCTGACCCGCCCTGAGTAGATATAAAGCTTTATTCTTTAAAGCCAATAAGGCATGAGGGCTGCATGGAGCGCTCACAAAACTGAGTCCTTTCCAATAATAAAGATGTTGAAGTAGGAGACTGCCATGGAAAAGTTTGGCAAAGTATTGATGATCCGGGTTATCAAGAATGAGCAACAGCTGGGTATGGTGGTTCACACCTGCAATCCCAGCACTTGGGAGGCAGATGCAGGAGGATTGTTGTGAGTTTTGAGACAACCCTGGGCTACATAGTGAGTTCAGGGCCAGCCTGAACTACAAAATGAGACCCTGTCTCAAAAAAAAAAAAAAAAGAATGAGCAATAACTTGGAAATCAAATGACATCGTAACTTCTAGCTCTAGAGAAAGAGCAAGCAAGTTATGACTCCTGGACCAATTAAATCTTAATGCCCATAAATAAAATTTAATGGAACTCAGATGCGTTTTTTAAGACTATTTATAGCTGCTTTTGTGCTACATTGCAATGCTGACCATCAGTACCAGGATTACGTGGTCTATGAAACTAAAATACTTGCTATCTTGACTTTAATATCATGTAAAAGCTTTTTCACCCCTACTCTAGACTCTACGAAAAATGTTTTGTGAAGAGTGTACATTTGTTCTTGTTGCTGCTAACAACTAAAAGGAAGAAAAATGAACAGACAAAAGAACTGGTTAGGTAACATGCAAGAATACAAGGATAAAAGAGAACAGGTATTTTGGAACTTGCAGGATTGCAAGAGAAAAGCAATCGTCGATGCTATAAGAGAAATATAAACTGGGAAGAACTTTGAATGACAAAAGTTGATTGACATTTAATCCTAGGACCAGATTCATATTATGTGCATGACATCCCACACACTATTCAAACTTGTGAATGGATTAAGGTAGCAAGGTCCTGCCGGGGCTCTGGCAGCCAGAAAATCCTTGCAGTTGAGCTAAAATATACAAAGTGTTGTTATCTCATTGAGTTCTGATGGAGACAAGAAACAGCAATGAAATCAAGGCAGAAGTAGAGAAAAGCAAGAAAAAACAAAAGAGGGAGGGGAAGAGGGAAAGCAGGGGGAGAGAGAGAGAGGAGAGAGAGAGAGAGAGAAGTTTGGAAAGGAGAAGGGGTTGGAGAAAAGAAGCATAGGTTAAAAGAAAGGAAAATAGAAAATATAGAGAGAGAAGTTTGTGGCCATGGCTATTAGTACGTAGAATGGTACCACACCCAACTAGATAAGAAGCCATATTTTTGAAAGAGTTGTATAGATAAAGGAGCTGTTTGCCTAGACTCAAATGCACTGTAATTATTGGAAACGAAAAGTGACCATCAGATTACCAAACATCTGTGGTGGTGACAATAACAAGAAAAGCTGCTTAGTCACCACGAATTCTGAGTCCCTAAAGTTCATTTCAGGAACTCAGAAACACAGTCGCACCCATGTGCTTGGAGCACAAGGAGCTTCGTGGTTCAGAGAAGTAGAATCAGGGCCAAATCAGAAGCAAACTCTGTTCTAAGTTGTGTCCTAAATCCATTGTATGTTTTGAATATCTTTTTAAGACAGGGGATTTACCATGATATACTTCTCTTCTCCTTCATTTCAACTTGCCTTACCATATTTAATATTTTAAATTGTAGTTTCCAATAACTACTTCTAAAATTATCATCACTATATATCGTGCACTATGTCCAGTGTTGTATTCTGAGCCGAAATACTTATCAGATGCTTGCATGGCTTCAGAGACCAACTCTGGTCTTGCACCATAAATTCATTTTCAATTCCTTAATTTTCATTTCATTCAGAAATCTTTTAAAGAGTCATGAAGGTACTGTGGTGGAACAATTGCATTGTTTCACGTAAAAGATGTAATTTAAAAGAGTTCCAGAATTTTCATCTTCACACCCAGAGACTCAGTGTGTGGCCTCAGGCCAGATGGTTGCACATACCTATTTATCAGTCAACATGAAAGGATAATAATAATTTATTACTTCTGAAAGATCTTGTGCAATGTATTGTCTGATATAAAAATTATAACACACATAAAGTTACTGTGTCTTTGACATGGACATCATCCAAGATTCATGATTAGCAAATAGCAAAAAACACATTTAGAAAAGGGCTTGTATTTGTGCAGAAATGTTCTCGGGTTCAGTGGAACTCAGTCATTCAAGCATCAGTGCTTTGTGTGAACTCCTACTAGGGTGAATTCTGCATAGATGTACTGACGGGAGAAGCTGCTAAAGTGAGGGATTTGACTGTCACTCTTTGATCCTCTAGCCAGGACACCATCAGGCAGAACTTGCAGCGACCAAGGAAGGATCCTCTGTAGGTCACTGCCTCCTCTGAAGAGGGTCCTGAGCGAGCTCTGTCTAGCAGGGTATCAGAGGGCTCTGGCGTTTGTCCTGAACCTACTTGTGCAGTCACTCCCGAGTGGCAGAGTGGGATCTGTGACCTCCCTCAAACGCTAGTGCTTTCTCATTCTTGGCTGAATTCATTTCCCATGAATACATGAAATCAATCAAGAATATGTCAATGCCACATGGTCCTAGCTGCTGGAGAGCAGTGGTTCTCAAAGCGTGACTCCCAGAAATCAATAACATGACCTTGGAACTCGTTAGAAATGCAAATTCTTGGATGTTGCTAAGACCTATGGAGTTATGTCGTGCGGGCAGCAACCTTCCACCAAGTTCCTTAGCGAATCTTGACACGTGTTGAAATTTAAGGGTCTTTTTAGAGAGGATAATTTGTCACTGAGAGCCCAGATCAAAACTACAGAAACCAAACTGAAGCATAAAAGCCTCCACTAGAGCATTATTCTCCTACAATTATGTGTGTGAAGAAGGTGGAAAAGAGTGCAACAGAGACACAACTTCTTAGGAGGATTGAGATGTTGGTCCAGATCTCTTGTGGCTTATCAAAATGTGTATCAGGTTCTAATTCAAATTCCGACACTGCCTGCCTTGATAAAGTAAATTCAACTTAAAATACAACATTTCATTTTCAATACAAAATGAAACTATGTGATTCTGCACTATTTCCTCTTCTCTCTCTCCGTGTTACCTTTATACTCTTAAAAAACCGAAGTAACCATCACTTCTATGCCTGTGACTCTGTATCAGGCAGCCATCTTGGAAAGAAGTGTCGATGAGGGCGTTTTTCACTGTTAACTTTCAAGTCCTCTGAAGAAACACCTCTCCCTAGCCTGTGTTTTCGTTGTGAAAACAAGAATTTGCCAGCTTCACAGAGCTGACAAATTGTGGATTTGTTGTAAAGAGAAGACTTGGAAAATATGGTGCAATTGTGACATTACAGGAATTCTGTATGTACTCCAAAGGCAACGTTGGTATTAATGCATGTTTGTAGTACATAATGATTACAATTATCATGGAGAGTTGGTACATGTACATAATATGTCTCCTTTTATCTTTTTTAAAAATTCCTTTACCCTTCCCCTCTCTCTGCCCCCTCCAACTCTTGATGCTCTTCCCATTTCCAATAGTTCTATTTTCATCATTTTCTCCTTCAATTATTTTTATTTCTCTCCTCTTTCTTTTTCCCTCTCCCTCCCTCATCTCTGGTTCCTCCATTCATTTGAAAAAAGATCTCCTTACTTCTAGACTTAATTTTTTTTTGAGACAGGGTCTTGCTTTGTAGTTCAGGCTGTCCCTGAGCTCACTATGTAGCCCAGGCAAGCCTCAAACTCACAGCAATCCTCCTGCCTCTGCCTCCTGAGTGCTGGGATTACAGGCATGAGCCACCACACCCGGCACTGTGGTATGTGGTATCGATTGCTGATGGGTGTGAGTCAACACACCCAGCATTGTATGTGGTTACTGGGGATTGAACTCAGGACCTTGTGCTTGTGAGGCAGGCACTGGAACCACTGAGCTAAATCTCTAGCCCTAGCCTTAATTTTAAATAAATACACAACTATATATACTTATGGGCTACAGTATGATACATGTGTATAATGTGTAATTACCAAATTTTAATAATTAGCATATCATTCACCTCAAACATTTGTCATTTCACTGTGATGAAAGCACCCAAAACTCTCTCTTCTGTCTGATGTGAAATATATAATATATATTTTATAATCATGGTCACTCTGACATGCAATAGAACACTAGAACATATTCCTAATGTCTATTGACCTAATGTCCATCTTCCTCAGACTGCCCGATTTGCATGGCCTGTGGTAAATACTTCTCCACTTTCTACTTCTATGAGGTCAACAATTTTAATCTGTTTTTCTGTGCCTCACTTATTTAACTTATCATAATGTCCTCCAGGATTCTACTTGTACACAAATGATAGGATTCCATCTGTTTTATGTCTGAATAGTATTCTACTTTGCGTACACTCATATTTTTTATCCATTCATCTAACATTTAGGTTAATTCCACACCTTAGCTCCTATGAAAATTGCTACTGTAAACAGAAGAAAGCAAATTTCTCTCTGACACACTGATCTCAGTGTATAATGAGAGTATATACCCAAAAGATGGATCATAAAATGATTCTATGTTCAGTTTTGGAAGAACTTTAAAACTAAACTTTATGCAAATCACTTCGTCTGAAATCTCTGTTGAAGAACTCTCCAATGGCCCCAGTATTTACATAAGATAAATTTTAGAATGATTGGACACTTTACTGTGTAAATCTAGGCTTAACTGACCAAAAACCACATTAATACACCCAGCTTCTTAGTTATTGTATGCTGTTGATCTACGATTTCAGAGAACATGGGAGGATTGTACCTTCATGATAATCACAGTGAGAGCCAAGAAGAGCAGATGTGCTCAGCTGCTGTTCAGTCCCAGAGGCACAAAGTTCTTTAGACGTGTAGGATGTTGATTTAAGAATTACTGAAAGATAGTTCCTGGCCCAACTCTTAAAGTTACTGGCTAAGTGACTGTTCTTAGAATTTCTAAAATTTCTACAGAATACTGTTTGCGTTCATTCTCTCCACCACCACTCCCCAAAATTCTATACATGAACTTCTTGCTTAAGAAGAAAAGGATAATCTATCTTTTAAAAAGAAGAAGAAATATATAAGTTGCTAATTTGAGATCTCATCTAGGCAAACAGATCCAGATTCTATGGTGCAAAAATAAGGAATATTTGATAGACAACTCCATCTGCATGCTTTTAATTGATTTTCAGGAAGAAACAACTTTCTGATTTGAAGTATTTTTCTTCCTACATCACTCATTCCTTCCACACTGAGGTAATTTGTTTGATTCTGTCCAAGTTTTTCCATGATCTCACTCACTATCCCTTTGAACCTCTTTGTTGTTTATTCTGGGAAAGAAAAAATGTGGGGAGACTAGAAATCAAGAAAGAAGCACATAAGATCTCACTCATCTGCTAATGTATTACAGTACCTAGAACAATCCATTAATTGTGTTCTGAGAATCTTGAGTATTGAATGGGCCAGAGGTGGAAAATTTGGTCACGGGTAATTTCCATAGAAACAGAGACTTCTAGCATGTACATTTTTGAAAACCTTAGTAAACTGATGAAGCTTCTATACTCTTAAAATATATAAGAAGTATGGTACTACTAGAATTAGAAATATTTATTTTTATGCCCTTCTCTATTTTTGGATTACATTAACAAGGTGAGTGTCAAGAAAATAGGTATGAAGAGGTAATGGTCGTGACTGAACTGGCGTGCAATACTTACTGCTTGCCCTGAGAGGTATGAAATTTTAGGAGCCTAAACTGGGATTACAGGGTAGAGCTCTGTAAAGAAACCAGCTCCACTACTGTTCTCTCCTCCTGAGCTTTATTGGGACTCTGGTGTTCCCACCTGTGTGTGCACTGACCTTCGAATGTGTGAATAAGTGCAGAATAACCAAATCAGAGGTTCTGTTATGTATTTATGTATTTAACTGCTAGAATATTCGAGATCCTTTACTGAACTCAAAATCTATTCTATTTCAACATCTCATTTGCACGTCTGCAGATGCCAGTTCTATGAACTGTGCCCAACATCCTCCTATACTAGCGTTCTAGACTGTAAATTATGTCCAAGAAAAACCAAATCACTGCAGGCCTCTGAGGAACTCTGACATCTCATTTCTGCCTCCTATTTATTTATCTGTATCTTCAAAGCCTTCAAGGGGGGGCCCACTCATTGTCTTCCTCCATATCCGTTATTTACAACTACGGCTCTGGACCCAGTTCTCTTCACCAGCTTCTCTAGGCTCTTTCCTTTCTGTCCTTCCCACTCTATCCTTCTTGCTCCATCATGGTGTTCTTCTGTTACTGAATCTGAAGCTGAGATCATGTAAGAACTCCTTTCTCTGGCCTTAACATTTTTCTCTGGTTTAAAAAGATATCACATATATAAAAACCATGAATATTCATTGAATTCATAGTTTTAATCTATAAGAAATTAGATCCAAACATACGGGCTTGATGTTGCCCTTTCGTGATACTGGTCAGCCCACTTCAGTCCTTCTGCAGCTAAAACCTTGCTATGTTTCTTTTCCTATAGGATCTTTTTCTGCTCAGAAAGTTCCACTTTCCCTTGGAAGGGGCTCTTTGCCCCTCTCCTGATGAGCTTCTTTCATGAATCCGGTCTCCTCTAGTTTCCATCTTTGTCAAATTCAGTTGTCCATGGGTAGGATGACCCACCCAAGGAATAATTTACTACAACTATTTAAATTACTTTAAATTCAGTAGTGTGTAGTGGGTTATAAAGTCAATACACAAAAATAAGTAATACTGCTGTACACCTATAATGAACTCACTGACAAAGAAGTTAGGGAAATAACACTATTCACAATAACACATAAAAATTAAATGCCTAGAAATTAACCTAGCTAAAGAAGCAAAAAACTTCTTCAGTGGAAACTATAGTATTCTGAAAAGGAGATTGAAAGTGAAAAGATATCTCTCGTTCCTGGAAAAGCAGAGCCAGTGTAGTCAACTTAGCCATAATTCGAAAACTGACACACAGGTTTAATGAAATCCCACTTAGAATGCCAATAGCATTCCTCATAGAATTAAACAAAACAACCCTAAAATTCACATGGAATCAGAAAATACTCAAATTAGTACAAACAGCCCTGGGCAATAAGAACAAAACAGAAAGTATCACAATCCCAGACTTGAAGCTCATATTACAAAGCTACAGTGAAAGAAACTGCATGGTACTGACACAAAAACAGAAGCTGAATCATGCAGCAGAACAGAGGACAGAGGAGAGCAGCGCTCAGTGTGTCTATTTGATCACTGACAAAGTGACAAAAAAACATACACTAGAGGAAAAGTGGTCTCTTTAATCAGTGGTGCAGGGAAGACATACAAAAGATTGAATCTAGACCCCACATCTCTCACCCTGTACCAACCAAAGTCAAAATTTTATGGTTTGTATCTAGCTGTGCCCTCAAAGCCTCATGTAATCATAGGTGGGGATTTTCCAGAGGTGGCTGGTCTAGAGTGTGTGAGGCTGGGATTGATTCACGGTGCAGTGAGAGTCTCAAGAGCACTAGGATTAAGAGTGGGAGGACTATCACCCTAAATAGCCTGGAAAAGATTCAGGGATAGAAAGAGCTATGGTTGTCCTTTGTTGCTTTGCTGCCTTCTGCCCACTATGAACTGTTTCTTCTCTGCAATCCTTGTCTACCATGCCCTCCTGCCTTGGAGTCATATAATTATGAATTGAAGCTTCTATACAATGACTAACTAAATAAATCAAAATAACCCTTCTCTCTTTTAACTTTGAGTGCCAGCTATTTTGTCTCCACAGTGAGAAAAGTAACTAAAATAAAATGGATCAGAGATCTAAATGATAAAACCAAAACAATCTGCTTGAAGATAAAATAGGTAAAACTCTTGACCATGTAGACATAGGCAAGGACTTTTTGAACAGAGGGCTTATTCCACAGCAAAAAGCAAGAATCATCAAATGGAATCATATCACCTTAAAAACTTTCTCCACATCAGAGAAAATAGTCAACAGAGTAAAGAGAGAAAAATCTAAAGAGGGCCAGAGATTTAGCTCAGTGGTTCCAGCACCTGCCTCGCAAGCGCAAGGTCCTGGGTTCGATCCCCGGTTACCACATACAATGCTGGGCGTAGTGACTCACGCTCACCAGCAATCAATACCACATACCACAGTGCCGGGCATGGTGGCTCATGCCTGTAATCCCAGCACTCAGGAGGCAGAGACAGGAGGATTGCTGAGTTCGAGGCTTGCCTGGGCTACACAGTGAGCTCAGGGCCAGCCTGAACTACAAAGCGAGACCCTGTCTCAAAAAAAAAACCCAAAAACCATAAAGAATGGAAAATTTTTTTCCAGCCATTCTTCACACACAGGACTAATACTAGAAATAATGAACTCAAAAAATTAAACCCATCCAAAGACCCAATCTAAAAATCTGCAACTGAAATGAATAGACACTTCTATTGAATAGAAAATCAACAGGTATGAGTGTTGCACTACTTTACATTATTTATAGTTTTAAATGCTTTTCATGTGTATTATCTGAGTTTATCATGTGAAACATATAACTTTTCTTTAAATTATAATAGGAATCTATACAGTATACAATGTTATATGAATTAGCACAAAATTACTGAGGTTTTTTTTAAAAATTCTACATATTTAAGAACTTTTAGGCTGAGGAAACATGTACTGCCACCCCGAAAATATGTTATTTCAGTCCTCAAGTGCATGACTAGAGGGCTCACTCTGTTCAATGAAATTCTGCTTTCTAAATTTCCTTCACTTCTCGAAAGTCTATTACACCATGAACCCATCCATGGAATAATCCAAATTTCAGGGCCCCATGATTCTAGCACTTTCCAAAGATCCATCTCTGAATATTGCTGTACTGGGCACGAAGCCTTTAAACACACAAGCTTCTAGGGAACATTTTAAAATATACATAAAACCCCATTTGGGAAATCTTAGTAATTTTTCTATCTTTTGGGTAATATTGGTGAACTAAAGGGATAGTAATGCTTGTGCTATGAATATTCTAAGTTCAAATAAAATATTGAATCAAATTTCTGAGCTATTGCCCATGTGTGAATAGCTGATGTCAGGAAACATGATAAGAAAGGAGAGAAAGAGGTACAGATGGGGAGAAAGAAAGAAGAGGAGGATGGAGAGGTAGAGGGGGTCAAGGGGGGAAGGAAGAAAGGAGGAAGAAAAGGCAAAGGAGGAGGAGCAGGAACAGCAGCCAGGGATGAATGTTTTTAACAGAGTAGGTTTTTAAATTCCTGATAGATCCGCTCAGAAAGCAAGAAAATTTAGGATAGAAATTCATTGGATTGTACAACTTTGGAAGCAGCCATAAGAGCACTCATTAGGAAATGGTGGGATGTCCATCATGTAGAAATGATTAAAATATGAAAAGAGGTATAAAAATGCAGATAACGGGCTGGGGATTTAGCTCAAGTGGTACCACGCCAACCTTGGACGAACAAGGGCCCAAGATCGGTCCCCGGTACCGCAATCAATCAATCAATCAATCAAATGCAGAAAGCAAGTGTTTATTTCTCCCTCAAGAAGCCAGACGCTGAAGGGAAAGATAGGTTAAACATCACCTTAGAGAGAAGAGATTCACATTTAACGCGCAGTACAGACATTATTAAAGAGCCTATTGCCACTAATTGAGTGATAAACTAGTTTTTTATTCTTGCATTCCCAGTTCCCAAGCAAGGAAAAGTTGTCCTCCGGTATCGAGGCAGCATAAGGCTGTGCAAAATCTGAACTAAGGGTCCCCACTCTCCTCCATGCCGTGGCTTCCTCCCCAAACAGGCAAGCGCCGGGGCCTTCCACAGCGACTCTCACTGGCGTCTACCGACTCTGGTCACCATATCCTACGATACTTTCCCAGGGGCGTATTTTGTATTAGGAAATTTATTAATGAGAAGTCAGATTTTTGTCCTACTAAATATTTTTCTATAACCCATTGATCTAATTTTTTCTAAAATTGCCTTTCAATGTATTTAAGAAATGTCCTATCTAAATCTGTAAATCTTTCAAAGGCTCTTAAAATATCAGAAAACCCTACTACTCAGACGATTTATCATTTTCATTTACAGAGTAGGTTTGATTGTTTCAAATAGGTTTGAGTCCTAAAACGTTCCTGGCCATATGACTTCATTTTTATATTCCGTTGTGATTCCTTTCTTCTACTTGATACATACACAGAGAGGGGGGAGGGGGAGAGGAGGGGGAGGGAGGGAGGGAGGGAGGGAGGGAGAGAGAGAGAGAGAGAGAGAGAGAGAGAGAGAGAGAGAGAGAGAGAGAGAGAGAATCTCCACGTATGGATTTGGCTCAAGCTGAATTTTAATTCCTTCCAATATGATCACCTGCTTGATAACACATTAATGTTGGGTATTTTTACAGTTTGTTGAAGCCAGAAGGTCTGTTCTTTTGCTCCCTGATAGGGTCACAAGGTGCGGAGGGAGGAGTCCAGCAGAACATTTCATCAAACTCCGCTAATCACACTCTTACTGAGGCATCATGAGAGCCACACAAATGGTCTCTAGAAAGTGGCCTAACTGCCTTCATATCAAAGATTAATATTTGGCTATTCATTCATTTCATTAAATATTTATTGAGTACTCATTATGTACTAGACACTGCTTCAGCGGGAGTAGATACAACAGTGAATAATCATCATAGCTCCTTGAAAACATCCTAATAGAGCAGAGAGACTAAACAAGTACATAAATAAATAATAAGCCACATGGTAATAGACCCTCTGGAGAAAAAGGAAGCAGGCTGGGCTCCTTAGAGAGTAGAAGAGGAAGGTGTTAGTTTTCAGAGCTTGCCTGCTGATGGCATTTAGGCAGAAAAGGAGAGGCCAAGTCTTGTGAGCATTAAAAGAGAATCACTAGCAGAGGCGCATGCTCTTCTTTTTGAAGAAAAACATGGGGATCCTGTGATGGGTATGAAAGGAATGTGAAAGGAAGTGATTGGAGGTCACAGCGGCATTCGTAGGTCTCAGAGTCAGAACAGGCAGTATACTTGGGCACAGGATGGAGCAAAGAAAGTCCCTGGATCCCACACCAGCAGTGAGTATTCAGAAATGCCACTTATGTATGTGTTTGAGGCCTGGAGTCTCCTTCCTCCGCCTCTCTGTGCTCCACCCTCCACCACTCGGCTGAAACTTTTCTTCCTAATTTATCCTCTGGCGATCGACACCTAGTTTGTTCTCTACACTGAGTCAAAAGAGATGCTGAATATGATTTTGTACTTCATTTTGACAAGTTCATGTTCCAGCAGATACAGCAGCTACCTTGAAATATTTTGCGTATCTAGAGTCCTTTGGTCAGTTCTTTTCCTTTAAGGTGTTTTAGCATAGTCCTTTGCAGTTGGGCTACTATTTGATAATGCATCCACCTATTGGTAAGCAACGAGACCACCAAGTACAGTAGCACGTGACGCTGAAATCATCCCTCCAGAGTACACTTAATGAAAGGATCTTCGAGTACTTAGCAGGAACCAAAATCACAAAAATATACTAAAGAAGACAATGCCGGACGTGGTGGCTCACGCCTGCAATCCCAGCACTCGGGAGGCAGAGACAGGAGGATTGCTGAGTTCGAGGCTTGCCTGGGCACCATAGTGAGCTCAGGGCCAGCCTGAACTACAACGCGAGACCCTGTCTCAAAAAGCAAAAAAAAAAAAAAAAAAAAAAAAAAAAAAAAAAAAAAAAAAAAAAAAAAAAAAAAAAAAAAAAAAAAAAAAAAAAAGCAAAAAAAAAAATATATATATATATTAAAGAAGAATATTGTATTTACTAATTTAAAAAAATAGACCCATACTTTTGATGTCCATTTTTAAACACCAAGGCTAGTATACTGCCATTTGGATATGTGACAAATCATCTTTAAAATATGAAAAAGTGTTTAATCAGGTGCTTTTCTTTAGGGTGTGTGATTTCATTGGCTGTTAAAGCCAAAGGTTTTAACACGTGTTACTCGCTATTGGATGGGTGTGTCCTCGATCACTTACACCTGTTGGTCTTGTAGTGAGTCCCCTTAAATTCTTGCTCCTAATCCACTTCACGCTCTGTCTCCTCATCTGAAATAGCCAAACGAAACCACAGAGGGCCAAATATCTCTCGAGGACAGTCTGTTTTCTGTCCTGCTAGAAGTGCTACTGTTCTATTGATAATTTCTGGGTCTATTTTTCCTTTCCTTGAAAAATACTATTTATCTCTATTCTCCTAATGGCCTTATGTTTTTAGTTTACTCTTTGGTAGTTTCAGATAATTTGGTGTGAGGTACATTCTAATTTCCAATAGGTTTTCTATCATACCTCCCCACCATTTTATTGAATGAGTTGTTCTTTCCTTGCCTGGTGGGTTAATGATCCCCCAGGATCCTCAATACTATGTATCTGCTTCTCCTATGGATTTTTATTTGCTGCTGTACTACTAATGCTTCTTTGCATCCAGATATCAAACCCACACTATTTGTCATTATTCCAAAGGACTTTTGCTGTTTCTCTATGTGATCTCCAATTATTACTCCCAGTTTTCCATATTTTCTTAACTCTTCTCTCAAATTTATCTTCTACAAAAATTAAGACTCATTTCAGAATTCTAAGAGGTAACATTTTATTAAATTTATCAATAAATTTTGGAATAATTAACACCTGTGTAACACAGAAGTTCTCAATTTATTTCATTTTCTTTATCCATAGGTAAAAATTATTTTCACAGGGACTCACAAAATTTTACTATTGATTTCTACACACATATTTTATTATTTGCATTATCCATTTCCACTATATTTGCTAATAGTATTGCTGACACTTTAGATGGTTAATAGTTATACATCTTATTTGCTTATATACTGTAAAAAACTATATGTTTTAGATGTTTAATAGTGCATACATATATAATTTAAATCATTTACTAAACTCTCTAAATGTTTCATAGATTCTTCCATTACTTTAAGCAAGGAATGGAAGAAATAAAGTAATAATTTTTTTCTTTTTGTCCTTTCTTGTAAGAATTTTTATAGTTTTCCTCTTATTGAGTTGTTAGAACTTTGAGAGTAATTTCTAGTGGAAGTGCTGACTATGCATGTTCTTTTTTGTGCTTTATAAAGTGTGATGAAGGCTCTCAGTCTGAGAAGCACGTTCAGTATGACACAGGAGAATATTTTTATCATGCCAGATAATATTTTGTACATATATTTAGGTGAGTCATGTGTGTAAATTTAATTATATAAGTGTATTGATTTGCCAGATGTGGTGTGGCTCATGCCTGTCATCCCAGCACTTGGGAGGCAGAGGCAGGAGGATTGCTGAGTTTGAGGCTTGCCTGGGATACATAGTGAGATCAGGGCCAGCCTGAACTACAAAGTGAGACCCTGTCTCAAAAAAAAAGTGTATTGATTTTCCTGGAGGTATTCTTGAAATTTATTAAGATAATCATATCATTTCTCTATTTATTGCTGAGATGGATTATTAGATTTCCCATTTAAGTCATGTTTGCATTTCTACATATACCTTACTTGGTTATAGTATGTTAGTATTTAAAACATTGTATTCTATTTTTTAGAACTTTGTTTAGGGTTTTTTTCATTTACATTTATAACTAGGAGAGTCATGACTATAATTGGTGTATTTCTTTATTTGGTGCTCTCTTTGTCAAGGTTATGCTTTGTTACAGGTTTATGAGAAAGTTTCCCTTTTGGTATAGTTTATGTAATATAGTAAATAAATGTATGCATGTGTATATATATATATGTACACACATATATGTATATATGTATGCATATACATATATACATATACATATGTGTATACATATACATATATACATATAAATAAAACACCTGTTTTCATGAGAAACTGAGTCCAGTTCCTCCCCTAACCCCCCCGACATATAAGCTTTGTTTCCTTTTTTTAACCATCACATTTTTTCTTGCCCCTAAATATCATATCTTTTCTCTGCTATGAGAAACTGAAGACGTAAATGAGTTCTAGAAGGCATGATAGATATTATGAAATAGCAAATATTCAAAGGTAAATGGGGTTTAGGTGTAAGTAATGAGGGGACGGCTCCTGTAATTCTAATGGAATTTATACTACAGAATAGTTTGTCCCCACGAGGTCGCAGTTCACAGTTACTGGCCTCAGTCATTCTCGGATTTTTCCTTAGAATCTAACTAGTAATTCTTTGGGGAAACCGCCACAATTTTGCGGAAACCGCAAATACCCTGTGCAGTTTGGGGGAGGAGAGCTTGGAAGCAGCCAATCCGAGAATAGCTCTCATTTCTCTTTGCTGCTCATTGGCTGCTGCCTTGTAACCCATCTCCAGCTGTTGCACCAGCATTGTACCTCCCAGTAGTTTGCTGTACTGTGTGTAGCTCAGTTTTGTTCTTCCTAAAACCCTAAGATTCCTAGGTGCCCTCCAAACCCTTGTAACGTCTAAGGCCTTATTAATACAGTATTCTATTAAATAACTGCGGGAGACACAGCATATTTAGGGTTTAAGCTATAAAAACAGGAAATTGTGGGCATTTTCCTAACCATATCTAAAATGCATGGTTTTTCACAATTTGGGAAAATAACCCTCGGAAATTTTGAGGATATAGTAATATTGGAACATAAGGAAGTTACCGTAGTTTTTAATTGTCCTAACTGCCTTATGCCTTCGTCTCTTCTATATCCTATATAGGACTATCACTTTGCGGCAGTTCGTAAAACGTGAAATTATAGGTGTAACAACACAGGTCTCCAATACTTTAAGGAAATCTCATTATTTACTGTCTTCTACTCCACTCAGCTTTGTACTCTGTGCACAAAATTGACCAGATTTAGCAAATAAAGATATGACGTCTAGTTAAATTTCAGATAAAAGTTAGCAATCTTTGTTAATATAAGTATGTCTTGTGTAACATTTAGGATATATTAATGATTATCTAATTGGTCTGAAATTTAGTTAATTACATTTACCTGTATGTTATATAGCATCCTTAGCCTGAATGATTAAAACTTTTTAAACTTTTTTCTAACATGCCCAAATGACTCACGTTTTGCATATGACCTGAGTTTACTCTTCATGGGTGAAACATGGAATCTAAAGAAAGTGTGTAATCAGTAATTTGTGAATATGGATTTATAATAGAATTAATCTACTTCATTGTTTTACTTTCTGTAGCAATATTTCTTCCCAGATGCAGGGAGGATGACAACAGATGTTCCTACTGAAATAGTAAAGATTTTAAAACATAAGATAGTATTACAGGTATATATTATAGGCTCTAAGACCGATGAAAGGACTAAAGGTAAATAAGATGAAGAGGAAGAGAAAGTACAGTATTTTTATGGCTTAGAAATCCAAGGAGTTTGAAGAAAGTTGCCAGGGAAGTGTCTGAATGAGTGAAGTAGAAGGACAAACAGCTTTATGAATGAATAGAAATGTGTGAAATAATGATTTAAATTTATAAAACTATGAATATTTCAAGGTGGTCATCAGACCTAATGAGAGGCAGGAAATACAAAATATATTTGAACATAAGAAGTGGAGGAATATACATGCTTGAATGTTTATATGGGTCGTCCACTTAATTTTGGAATTACCTTAAAACTGTAACAAAGAGGAAATTATATGCAGATGTCAAAACCTTTGGTGAATGAAGTCCTATACTCTAAAGGTTGGTAAACAATAACAGAGAAGGAAGAGTGAGTGATAGAGTTGTGTACTATTAATAGCCAGAAAAAGTCAAGCAATTAACATGATAGAAAAATTTTAAAGATCTTACAGTCATTTCATATTCATTTAAAGATATTAACTACAAGTTTCCAGTTCCAACAATTACCACTAACTTTTTGTCAGCTAGTTGGTTCTTTTGTTCATTTTGTTTTGTTTTGTTGTGTATGAGACAGGGTCTCATTTTGTAGCCCAGGCTGGCCTTCAACTGATAGAGCTACTCCTGCTACAATTATATGTATGTGCCACCGTGCTCAGCTTCCACTGGTTTAACAGTTCCTGTAACTTGGATTATGTTCTTTAGCTTCCACACAAATGAGACCTCCTAGTTTCCATCTTTGATGGATACAACTTGATACTAATTTCCAAATGCTCACATAGAGCACATATCCAACCTAGGCTTTTCTAGAGTAGCACTGTTCAATACAAAGTCCATATTAACAGAAATACTCTCTGTCTACACTTTAAGAAGAGAACTTAAATCACTCTATGGGATGATTTTAGAATGAGAAACTCAAATTTAAAATTATCCCTGTACCAGTCGTTTTTTCTTTGCCGGCAGAAAATACTTGACACTTGCAATGTAAAGGAGGAGTGGTTTATTTGGGCTTATGGTTTAAGACGGTTCAGACCATAGTCAGCTGGCAATAAGGCAGAAACCACTGGTAGAGGGAGATAGTGAGGGAAAGCTGTGTGACCCATGGCAGCCAAGAATCAGAAAGCAAGGAAGAAACAGAGAGAAGTACCCTGCAAAGGCTTGACCTCAGTGAACCCCTCCTCCAAGTAAGCCCCACATCCTAGCAGAACATTTAGTTAACCACTCATTAATGGATTTATTCACTGATGAGTAATAAATCCTATATCCAGTCACTTTCCAAAAACCCACCTCTAAACCTATTATACTTGGGGGTGTGGGTTAGATCCCTTCTTTGGGTTTTAGGAAATAGCATAGTCTGTCATGGTCCTAAAGCTAAGATGCAGGGCTCTGTGAGGTGTTATGAATGGGCTTTAGTGTTCATATGATCTGAACGTTTTGGGATGTGGTATCCACAATGTTCATTTTTTAGGTATATGAGATGTGCAAAAATGTCTAAAGATTCTTATCTGTATTAAACATACTTCAATCTTATAAACTCCAGAAAACAGTGAATTATCAAAATAGAATCTAAAATATTAAAAGCATTTGAGATGAGTTTCCCTTTCCTAGCAGCACTTAGAATAATGCTAACTCTTAGTAGGTGGTAATAGCTACATATTGACTATGTGGTCAGTATTTGTTTTTGAGACAGGGTCTTACTGTGTAGGTTAGGCTGGACTCGAGCTCGCTGTATTGCCCAGGCTGACCTTGAACTCAGCAATCTTTCTGTCGCAACCTCCCAATTGGTGGGTTTACAGTCATGGATCACCACGCCGGACTCTAAGTCAACATATATAACTAATAGTCTATAAAATTGATGATGATAAATATACTCAAAAACAGTATATCATGATGAGCTCCAGCTTTCTGGGGGGATCATAATCCACTAAGACTTCTCAATCACGTCCCAGGGTGAGTTTAGGACTTGAGGATCAGGATGCTTGACCATGACCTGGAAGAATTTTCTTAAACCCTAGAAACTGCTATTTCTGGTGCCATTTCACAAGCTAAAATATCTCAAGACAAACAAATAATACCTAGCCTACTTATTTTGACGGTATTTAAAATACCTGACAGCACTGACAGGTTTAAAGTAGGGACCAAAGAAAGCAAATCTCTGGGTACCAAGAAATAGGCAGAATGCTGCTGATCTGGGGTTTCTTCAGCCTGAGCTGACAAGAGACCATTTGGCATTCAACATACAGTGAAGCAATCATGCTTATAAATCTGAAGTCTGAGGTCATTCAATGAGGGCAGATGCTACTAAGGAGGCTGAAATCTACAGAAAACCTTCAACCTATCTTGTTCCCAGAATCTCAGTTTGGTTTGTTTCTTTAGTGAGAAGCACACAGTTCTGAAAAGCTTGGCAGTTCATCTAATAATGAAAGCAGTTCTAAGAGCTGAATCCACCCCTAATTGCTATATTCATGTTCTCCGTGGTGCTGACTCAGGTTTAAATAAACAAGGAAAAAATAAACTGAAATCTTATATAACTGTTTCCTAATCACTTAATTTCATGATAATGAATTGTGACACTATAATCACATCTTAATAACATTGCATTAAATCTTCTGAGCATTTTAATTAAGCCTGTTGCCAATATTTCTTAAGTTAATTAAAACTGAGGAATCAACTTGGTGAGTAATGTGATTAGTATAATCGAATAAGAAAAGACAAGGTGAAAAGTCTCTGAACTAGGTAGCATATGAAGGCAGAGAAAATGGAGAAAGTAAAGTCTCTGTAATCAACATTTTCAGTTCCTTTGAGTTCTTCTGAAGTGAATTCAGCAAAGTTAAAGTAGAAAGCTAATTTTTAAATTATACCCCAAGACATCAGTTTATATTCACACAAATGCACATATACATTCATACATGTCACATGCACATAAACATTTTGATTATAAAATGGATATAGGTTGTTGATAGATATGACTGTATTTTACCTAAAAACGGCAAAAAAGAAAGTAAACAGACAAAGTAAAGCAGTTAGAAGCATTAGACTAGCAGCAAGAAGAACTACTTACAGATATTTTCAAAATGAAAATATGACCTACAGATTTAGCTTTATAATTTGGAAAGTTATTTATTTTGATGGTTTCCAGTTCTGATTAAGCATTAGAATCACTTAAAAAGTTAAAACACAAGTCATTGGCTAATGTCTGAGCTTCGTCTTACATGTATTAAATCAGAAGCCTGTAGGAAGGGATCCAAATATCAAAAATGGCGTTAAGCTTTTCAGGTGTTAGAGATCTGTATCATTAATAGAATGATAGCTATCATTTTTCAGTATTTACTACATTCTAGACACATTGTCTTATAGAGATTTTTCCTACATGTGGTAACTTATTTCATCCTAATGGCAGCTCTAGAAGTAGATATTATGGTCTCCATTTTACAGAATAGAAAAAAGTAAATAATGCACCCATAGTTCCCTACTTAGGCAATTGGTAAGTGGTAGACACCTTGTTAAAAGGTGAGGATGTCAGATCTCTGAACCTTTCTTTCCTTGCCTTTAGTTTTCAGTTTCTGGATGTTTGTGGCCTATTTTAAGAGCAGAGTTTTTAGCAAGGTACTTGAAAGTATTAAAAGACTCCATACGCTTACAACAAGGCAGTATTAGTGGTTAACAATGACCTTTCTGGGTCACCTGGCTGCTTGTCTCATTGCTCTGTGGTTGGAGCAGATTGTTCCTCTTTACCTGACCCCTCGAGCTTTCCTGCCTGGACCCCCTCATGTTCCACTAGTTGTGTGATCATTCTTTCTTTGGCACTAGCTTCCTATTGCATTGTGCCTTTCACTTCCCGTACAGGTTAGAATTCTCAATCAAGCATGGTGGCCACGGCCTCTAATCCCAGCACTCTGGGAGCCTGAGGCATGGGGATCTCAAGTTTAATCTCAACCCGGGCAATTCAGTGACTCAACAACATTTTTTTTTTTCAAAACAAAAAAGAAACTCCTGGGTTCAATCTTCAGTACTAACAAAAAGAATTCTCAGCATCTACCTGATGTATTCTTTAACAGTACAGGTATTTAATTTAACAAAAAATAATTTTATATGTTGATCAACATTCAACAGTCCAACAAAGGTTTCATAGCACATTTCTCTTCCGCTGAACTCCTAAAATGGGTGTTTCTCCTTGGTGGTGGTGGTGGTGGTGGTGGTGGTGGTGTGTGTGTGTGTGTGTGTGTGTGTGTGTGAGATGACAAATTTTTCCGTGTCTTAAAC
>PVIC010022156.1:0-27928 GCA_004025085.1 Thryonomys swinderianus
TAGTGAGTTGAGGGCCAGCCTGAACTACAAAGTGAGACCCTGTCTCAAAAAAAAAAAAAAAAGGGCTGGAGATTTAGCTCAGTGGTTTCAGCACCTGCCTCGCAAGCGCAAGGCCCTGAGTTTGATCCCGGTAACCACATACAATGCTGGGCGTGGAGACTCACACCCACCAGCCATCAATACCACATACCACAGTGCCGGGCGTGGCGGAGGCAGAGACAGGAGAATTGCTGGCTTGCCTGGGAAAGTACATAGTGAGCTGAGGACCAGCCCGAACTACAAAGCAAGACCCTGTCTCAAAAAAAAAAAAAAAAGTCTGAAGTATCTCCAGTATGACAAAATTATGAAGTTACTGCTTCATACTTGAAAATGTGTTCAGATTCGCTAATTTGCCAGAAATGGTCTTGGATCAATCATTTCTGTTATTAGCATGCTTTTAAGTTCACTTCCTTTGTAGTTTTTCTTTATTTAGTTTTCCTTGAAATTACTGCTTTTTTCCAATGATTGAACCTATCTAGTACATTTGAATTTTTAAAAGTCTTACTGTGGAACTCCTGTATTACAATCTATTTGATTCTTTTAAATGGTAACAACCCACATCCAGAGTTATAATAGCTAATGCTGTGGTGTAAGGCTATGAAATAGGCTAAGTACTTTGCATACATTAACTCACTTAATCACCATAGCACAATTTATGAAGTAAGAATGATTATTAATCCTTTGATTTTACAGATTGGAGTCTGAAGAACAGACATATTAAATAACTTGTCTGAAGTTACCGGCAGGGCTAGGATTCAAACTCTGACAGTTTGATCTCAGAGGCTGAGCAATTAATTGCTTGATATTGCCCATACCCTCCCGATTATTAATACTCTCAAGCTCTCTCCAGTCACAGTGTACTAACTCTATACTCTTCTATACCCACATTCAGATTCTGACCTTTCTTCATGTGTAAATTTAGTAATATTCCCTCTGCTCCCTTATCCCCTTAGCTCCTAACCTAGCTTGGATTTTAGGTTATCTTAAATTAGGACTCAGTCTTCTGCATTCCTTGATCACTGGGTCCTCTCAGACCTCAGCCCTTCCCCCAAACTGCTTTTGTGTGTATTTTTCTCCTAGGGTCCATTGGAAAGATACCTACATGGGCTTTTTCCAGATTATGCTTGCTAATCCCTCTTGGGCCTCTTTATGCTTTGTTTCCCATGGTTTATGCTCTTCCCTGTTTTTCTACTGTGGCGAGTTCTCAACCTTCGTCTCTCTCCTTGCATGTCCTGCCATTCTGCCTCCTGCACTTTGAGCAGGTCCCTTCAACTTCTGTGCCTGAGGGGAGGAAGTCAGAATTATGCTCTGAATACATTTTCCTCCTGCAGAAAACCTCTCCTTTTCTCTTATATACTATGCATTTATTTTCTTTCTCAGGTGTGTCCCCTCTCTTCTTCCTTCCCTTCCTGTCTCCCTGCCACTCATATGTTGAGTATCTAGTATGTGCCAGGCTCTGTTCTATTTTTGCAGATACCATAGCTACTGTAATAAAATTCTTGTTATCCTGCTGGTTAACCAGTCAGGGAGACAACTGAAGAATAAACTAATGTACATGATGATCAGAGCTCTGAAAATAAATAATACAAGAAGATAAAGGTGACAGAGAAACCCAAGGGAGAGCACTTCATGTCTTTATTTGATAGCCAGGTAAACCCTTTGAGTGAGCCTTGAAGGCAGAGCTGTAAGATTTAGGAAATAATGCAACAGGATCAGTTAAAATAAAAAAAAAAACAATAAAAAGTCTAGATCAGCCAGGTGTGGTGGCTCACGCCTGTCATCCCAGCACTCAGGAGGCAGAGGCAGGAGGATTGTTGAGTTCGAAGCTTGCCTGGGCTACATAGTGAGCTCAGGGCCAGCCTGAACTACAAAGCAAGACCCTGTCTCAAAAAAAAAAAAGTCTAGATCAATGTGAATGTTAGACAAGCAACTAATACTTTTTTGTACACATACATTGCATGAAATAGTGAAAAATTATTTGGTTTTTAAATCTGTGCTTTGAATTTTTCTGACCATCCTGCATTTCTTTCTGGCAACTCTCAGAAGGAACTGCGGTGATAAACCATTCATAGATCTGCAGGTTTCAGGCTGAGGGAATGTCATTGTGATATTAATTTTATGTCTGCAAATGTGCGAGGCACCGAGGATACAGAAAATCAATGACAGTGTTTTGCCTCCTAAGCAATCTTGCAGTGTCACTCGTCTCTCCCCTCTAGTCTCTTCTGCATGCAGCAGCCAGAGTAGGCTTTGGAAATACAAATCATCGCTTTTCTCTGCTGAAAACCCTCCGTGGCTTCCTGTCTCTGCGTAAAAGCCAAGTTCTTAAAATGGCCTTCAAAGCCCTGTAACGTGGTTTTCATATTTTGCTACACATTGATCATATCATCTAGGGAATCTGTTAAAAATTTCCAGCCTCAGTCCTGCTCTTAGATGGTGACTAGATTTTGCTGGTGTTATAGCCTGGAATCTGGGTCTTTTGAAGATTCTCAAATGATTCTGTTTTTTTTTTTTTTTTTTTTTTTTAATGAGACAGGGTCTCGCTTTGTAGTTCAGGCTGGCCCTGAGCTCACTATATAGCCCAGGTAAGCCTCGAACTCAGTAATCCTCCTGTCTCTGCCTCCCAAGTGCTGGGATGACAGGCGTGAGCCACCACACCCGGCACTGTGGTATGTGGTACTGATTGCTGGTGGGTGTGAGTCCTGGTATTGTATGTGGTTACCGGGATTGAACTAGGGGCCTTGCACTTGGTAGGCAGGCACTGGAACCACTGAGCTAAATCCTTGGTCCCCGGTTGATTCTGTTTCCCACTGGAGCTTTTCTTATATCTCTTCCCCTCCTGCTACCTCTTGTCCCTCCAGCACCCCTCTACCCAAGCTACTGTGCTGATCCTCATACTCATCAGTGATGCTGCCACATGGAACAGAGCATTCTGCCCAAATGTCACTTTATCAGCAGACCTTTCTCTGATTATTCTCACTCTGCAAGTTGGTGCCTCATCTTCTCATTTGTTCCCTGCTTGATTACTTCCTATAGTGCTCACGAGTACTTTCCAGTAATATAGCCATTTGTAACTTTTTGTTTAACTCCTTTCACACCAGTGTAAGCCCTGTGAATGCAGAATATTTTGATAAATTCACTACTTTAGTACCTAGAATAGGCCTGATACATAGGCTCATGAAAGAGTTCAGAGTCTAGCAGGGAGCTGAGGGACATTGTTATGGCTTGTGTCTAGATGTCCCCCAAAGCCTCATGTGTCATAGCTGGGGCTTTGCAAAGGTGGCAGGATCTAGAGTGTGTGATGCTGGGATTAAGACTATGTGATTTCTAAATTAGTCCACTGACCAGTTTGGCATAGTTCTGGGTGTGGATAATGGGAGGGCCCACCTGGGTATGGATGGTACCACCCAAAGAGCAGGTAGCCTGGAAGGGACAGACAGGCTCTGCTGCTGCTTCCTTGCTTCTTCACTGCTTTGTTGCCTTCCTGCCTTCTGCCCACCATGAACAACAGTTGATCTCCTCTGTGATGCCCTCTGCCATGTCACTCTACCTTGGAGCCACCTGATTATGAACTGAAACCTGTAAACTGTGAGCCAAAATCAACCTTTCCTCCTTTAATTGTGGATATTGGGTATTTTGTCTTAGCAATAAAAAAGTAATGAAAACACCTATAAGCAATTAATTATAATACAGAGGTTGCAACATTATTAGAAGGTTTTACACAGAATTCTCTAGGAATTGCAATGCTTTTGTGTCCTGAGTCTACCTCCTTCCTCCTTTATCTTCCTTTAGAGTTTTGGTCAACTTTGTCCTTAAATATTTCTAATGCCAGGCATGGTGGCTCATGCCTGTCATCCCAGCACTTGGGAGGCAGAGGCAGGAGGATTGCTGAGATGGAGGCTTACCTGGGTTCCATAGTGAGCTCAGGGCCAGCCTGAACTACAAAGTGAGACCTTGTCTTAAAAAAAATAATTTAACTCTGCACTGTCTCCATAGCCTCTGTCTCTGGACCTGCTTAAGTCTCTCTCTCCTTTAGTGCCTCCCCCAGCTATAATAAAGTAGTAAACATTATAGTACTATTCACAAATGTTAGAAAAAGTATCTATCTTATTGAACTCAGAGGACTCCCAGGTAGGTATTAGTGTTATCCTCATTTTACAGATGCAGAAACAGTGTAAAAAAAATTAGAACACTTGCTGAAAGCAAGATTTTTGTCCCTTTCAAACCTGTGCTCTAGGGGACTCTCCACTTGGCAGTGTTCTCTACCTGGCCTCTCCTTTGTCAGCTTCCACTGCATGCAGCTTGTTTGCTCCTTCCCAAATCTCCTTCAATGGGATATAGGGCTATCCTTCTGCCTTCTACTCCCTGTACTGTCTAGGGTCCCTCGGATGTCTGGGCCACTCATGTGAACATGTGAACATGTAAAGCCAGCAAGGAGAGAGGTGTTAAATGACCTGGTAGGTCAGGCCTTGCTTCTGGACTCTTATTACAGTCCGAAATGTTTGCTGCTGTGATGTCCCATGGCTTGAGGCAAGGCCTGCGGCGTTTTGGACACATCTTTACAACGGATGACATATTGACTCTCTCCTTGATTTTTCAGACAACAACCAACTCAGAGCTGGTCCCAAGAGCCAGGGCAGAGGCTTCTTGCATTCTTAGATAGGGATCTGACAAGGTGGACCTTCTCCTTGGTGTGGCTTCTACTTCTCTTTAACACACCAGCTCCTTTCTGTGCCATGTGGGGACCTGCAATGTGTGTACATATCCCTGTTGGTGTCGCATCCTGAGGCCAGGGTCTTTCTGAGCTGTGTGATTGATCAGAAAAATAATGATAATGTAAGAAACATAATGACACTATCATTAATACTGCTTGTACTAAAAACCCAAATTTTCTTCATTTATTTTATTTATTTTTGTATTATTTTAAATTATAGTGTTTTGTCTACATGTTCAAGACCTCTGAAACTTTTTTTTTTTTTTGAGACAGGGTCTCGCTTTGTAGTTCAGGCTGGCCCTCAGCTCACTATGTAGCCCAGGCAAGTCTCAAACTCAGCAATCCTCCTGTCTCTGCCTCCCGAGTGCTAGGATTACAGGCATGAGCCACCACGCCCGGCAACCTCTGAAACTTATTGGTCCACATTTGAAACTGGCTTGGAATTCTGTCCCATGTCCAGTTCCTGTCAGCACCGCAGTGCAGGCTGCGGGGGTCACTGCAGACGGCCCCCGAGCCCACAGCCAGGCTTCGGCCTCCCCTTGCTGGAGTCATTCTGGCTGCAGCTTCTGTTCAGTTCCTGCTCTGGGAAGGATGCAAATGCCCGGGAGTTACTGCACATCTGTTCTCAGCTTATAAAACATGGGACTGAGAGAATGAAGGCCCCAGGCTTCTCGCCACCACCAGGCAGTGCTGAGATGTGTTCCCATTGTTTATAAAGGGTCTCCAGTGGGGTTTCGCCCCATTTGCCCACAGTACTATTTCGCCCCATTTGCCACAGCTCGTTCATATGGTGTTGGCTTTTTCTTCCCTTTCTGCTCTCATTCCCTCCTTCCCCCTTGTAGAAAGCGTGTCATCACCACCCAAATAAATGATCTGTACCCAAATCCTTGACTAGAAACTGCTTCCAGTAGGTCTCAAATGGACACAGTATTGTACATTTTAATTTTCTCCCCAAATAACAGGAGAAAATATCTATCTACCAACCAGCCACCAGCACTGTCAGAGTTGCTACTTAAATTGTGGGGGCAGACTGGCCTGCAGGGACCTTATCCACATGCCTCAACACCTGCTCGAGTATCTCCCTGCATGCACCAACCATCCTTTTGACCACTGAAGTTCTAGATATTTTTACAGTTTTCCTTTTATAACTGCTTTGAAAACCAATTGTGGTTATATTAGCCACCCATTTGACTCAAAGATGGATGAAAATTTTGGTTTGACCAATGTGGGCCTGGGAATGGTGTCACCTAGGTAACAGCCTGTGTGGTTGTGGCATTAAAGACAATAAAGCCTAACGCTAGAGATGAAAAGAGAACAGATTGGCTGGTAGAAGGAGGTGCATTAGATTTCTCAAGAAACTTGTGATACCATTTAGTGCACTAGAAGAGACCATTTTCTAGGCAGTTAGAGGAGCAAATGACTCAGTCAGAGATGCTATTTGACAGCAAGGATTTCTATAAGGGGATTTTCCATTCCTTTATTCCAGCTTCTGGTTCAGTGTAGTTGAGGATAATGCGCTGGTGGATGCACATATGCAGGGAAAATACAGATACTGTATCTGAGAAGGGAAGGAGAGCAGTGAGGGTAGGAGGAAGAAAGGAACAAAGAATGAGTGAAGGAGAGAAGGAGGGAGGTAGACAGGCATATACACCAGTGCTTGCTAGTTTTTTGTTATTCTTCCATAACCTATTGGATGAAAAGGATTTTTATATTAAGGCAAATAGACAAAATCTTAATTCTTTCTCTCTGCCCAGGGATAGCAGTTGAATCAATAGGCTACACCTCTAGGAGGAAGGACAGAGCATTTCTGCTGTGGATTCAGCTAAATGTGTACATACATTAGGATTTGTTGAGGCTCTTGACCCTGGTGGCACAAAGCAAGCTCCACATTGCTTAGCGCTTCACAGCCAGCTTGAAGCGTGAAGTAAGATTTGTTCAGCCAGGTTCCATCTGCACAGAGTCTCCCAGCTGTGCTATCTGCTCACCTAGCTTTAAGGGTGCTTGGATGCCCGCAGGCACCCCATGCGGGCTTCCTTTGCGGCAATGCCCGCTGGAACCAGACTCTTCCAGAGCCTCTTAGGTATCACTTGAAAATGTAAACGTTGGTGTTGCCACCTCAAAAAACATAAGCCAAGGAATCTGGGGGCTTAAATTTCAGAGATAGCATCTTTGCCTGAGTGATAAGGTGTTTGATAAGAATCTTGGAGTTCAGATAATGTTATCATCACTTCAGTGATTTTTGTATCTAAAATGATAGTGTCTTGCCAGCTATAAATAATGCCCTTCCTCCAGTGGCCTCATCAGTTGAACCTAGAGACCTACCCTTAAACCCTTTCTATGTTTTCTCCAGAGTCCTAACTTGCATACTATTACTTCATGTTTTGTGTATGGTATATTGTAAGGACTCTAGTATAATGACTAGTACATATGCTTACATAAATTATAGACATGATTTAGTCAGATCTTTTCCATTTAGAGAAAAATTGCATGCATGTCAACCTTTTATTAAATTATTTGATGGGACTCTTTAATAATATAGTTTCGTCCTCTGATTCCTTCTGTTCTGAATCCTGAATGAGATCTAAGTGCTTTGTTTGATTGAGCATCACCATGAATAACAATGCTTGTGCTACATTTTCAGGTTCTACTGTTGTAATCAAGGCCTTTGAATTCTTTAATGGCCTGCCATTACCTTATCTTGTAAATACTGCTTCAGTTTCCTTTTGCAGTTTTTGTATTTCTCCTCTCTTACTCCACTCAAAATCAAGGCAGGCTAACTGTTGAAGCTCACCTCCCCCCACTTAGAATTGACAGTGTTTAATTTTTGCTTTGCTTTTCTTCTCAATGTGGTGACTCGATAACTAAGTTTATTTGAACAGCAGGGAAAGTTAGAATATACATGAATAAGATCCTTAGGCTCCTTCCTATGAACAAAGTGTACACATTTTGTGTATGAACTGGGCATTGTCTATTTTGTTATCCAGAAGGGTTTCTCTTTTTATCCCTGTATTAGCATAACAGTTTTCTATATGGTTGAATTAGCTAGATAAGTACCTTCCCACCAGAAAACTGTGACTGTATTCTTTGTCTGTTTTTTCCTTCCCTCTTGCTTCAGAGGCTATTTCCTCTGAATTTAGAGCCTATGGTGCCATTTCTCTCCAGTGCTTCAGCAGTGGCTCTCCACTCGTTCCTTGCTCTCTCATGCACTAATGCTCAGGAGCCTCCACGTGTGCTTCATTCACTGGGGGCTTCTGTGCTTCCGCCTGTACGAAGCCCAGAGAATGTTGTCTAACAGGGCAGCAGAGATGTGCAGATGTTCTCTGTTGTGTGGGCAGAACCACTTGAAAGTAGGCAAAGATTACAGCGGACTTTCTGCTTGAGTTCTAGGGCCCCATTTGCTTCCATGGCCCAAGACTTTTGGAGAGCCTTCAGGCAATGATTAGGCCTATGATTTTATCAAGTAATGAAAAAGAAAAACTCCACACTTGATTGATGTATTAGTGTTCTGAAGTTTCTTTGTTTTTGTTAAAGTCTGTATCTCTAGAGCTGTGGAATTTCGCATAAATAGCTTTGGCATTCTTCCCCAGTGAGTGTGGTTTGTAAGTGGTAATGCTGGGGTGAAATGATCCAGTCAGGTTCTAACTCCAAGACCTGTGGTTGCAAACCTATGGCATGTGTGCTGCAGTGGGCAATACTCACAGGCAGCATCCTCACTTTAGAAAAGAAACTCAGAGTACAGGTCACAGCACAGCAAGGAAGTACATAGATTCCTAGGCTGAACGCTAAGTTCAACCCTCTTATCTGCCACGCAGGTGTGTAGACACCTCAGAAAAGTCATTTTTAATCTTTCAGCACCTCAGTTACCCATCTATGGAAGTAGTCATAGTACTCACTCAGAACCTTGCAAGGAGGATTAAAGAGATTGTTATTTGTGAAGTACTTACAACAGTGGAGAACGACTTTTGACATAAAATAAGAACAATATTAGCGTTAGCTGTTCCTATTGCATTTTCTTCATTTCTAGTATCTCCTTTCTCTATGGGTCCCACCTCCAGAAGATGCTCATATTTGCATACATAATTAGCTTTGAGAATGAATATGTAATAAAAGTCCAAGTTATGACTTAGTGTTTTATTTCATTGTGGATATTGTTCCAGGTTTCTTTCTGGACAAACATATACTCTATTTATATGAGATACCTAAAATAGTTCAATTCATAGAAACAGAGAATAGATTGGTGGCTACCAGAGGACTGGAGGGAAAGAAAAATGGAGAACTGTTGTTGAAAGGAGATAAAAACTTCAATTATGCTAGATGGATGAGTTCTAGAGATCTGCTTGAAAGTATAGTGCCTATAGTTAACACTACTCTTTTGTGCCCTTAAGAATTTAAGTAACAAAAAGAAAAGAAACTGCTGGGATCTCCTTGATGGGTATTGGATAAGTGAAAAACACATAAAAGTAGTGCAGTGTGATTACAAATCTATATTTCAGTACACATCTGAATGACCTATGGAATATCTGCAACATATCATTGGTCAATTTGCCTTTTCAAGTAAAAATTGTGTGAACTAACATTTTGTGGAAATAAGACAGACTATTTGAAACTGGGCCTTCACATTCCTAGAAAAAAATATGGTTATTATACATATTCCTGTGAGGTAAAAGTCAATTTTATTTTATTTTATTTATTTTTTTTTGAGACAGGGTCTTGCTTTGTACTTCAGGCTGGCCCTGAGCTCACTATGTAGCCCAGGCAAGCCTCGAACTCAGCAATCTGCCTGTCTCTGCCTCCCAAGTGCTGGGATTACAGGCATGAGCTACCACGCCTGGCATGTCAATTTTATTATTGATACCTTATAGGAAATAATTTTACAAAGATAAAATGAAATTAATCCAGAGTTTATCCACATTAAATCTATAGTAGATTATATGTGTGCAAAAATATTGGAATATTCGCATTTAAAAAAAATGGTGTTTTTGTAAATGTAGAACTACCCAGAGTTCTTGTCACAAGACATTTTTTGCTACAGTCTAATGGTAACATCAGAATTTTCTAGTAGTATGTATGATGGATAAATGGAAATGTTGCCAAGGTAAATAATTTGTGATTAGAAACTAAAAACAGAGCTGATTTTATTATTTAACCATCCTAGTAAATTATGAGGGAGCAATAACTGCACGTGTGTGTGTGTGTGTGTGTGTGTATAAAGTTCTGTTTCTAAATTTGGCCTTAGAGCTGATATAGGAGACAAATGGAATAGCCATATGACTATCCAATCAGAGGAGGAGAACATGTGTCTGTGTAATGGAAAACTTCAAAGTCAGTAGGTCTTGATTTTGCTTTAGAAATTATCACCTCATATTGAATTACTGACCCACACATATGAACAGTCTGCAAGCTGTGGCTTTGTTGATGTATTTAGAATTTCTCCTCATAAGATTACTGGATAAACATAATATAATTTTTGTTTCTATTACAAGATAATTTGAGTCTAAATGGTCCCCTTTCATCCTCTTCTGCCCTGATTGCAGTAACAAAGTTTGCTTTATCTTATTTGGGGCTCTTAAAAATGCTTGCCATACCTGTAGCCCTTCATATATTATTTCAGGGAGAGATAAATTCAATTTTTATTAGCTGAGCTCTATGAGTCATCCTGCTAACTGGCACCACCAGCCATCTCCCCACCAGAATGGCCTTTGCTGAGAGCTCTAAATTTAGAAAGTGAATGAGATTGCCTCTGGGTTACATAAGGAGGCAAGGAGGTTATTTTTAGCACACCATTATACCTAGAGAGTCCTGTGTGTCTATCTGATTTGTTAACCACTGACTGAAAGAAAACGTGATTACTGATTCTCTCCTTGTGCTGTGTGGTGTAGTGTCCCCCAGACTAAATTACATCTGCAATTTTGTTTACCTGCAGTCCTTCTTGCTCATTTTGTCTGTGCACCAAACATACTGGAAATCAGTTGTGTTCAAATGCAATAACATTTTTTACCGCTTCTTTCATTCCTTCATTTGAGTAAACCTCCCCAATATGCAGCATAATTCTATATTTCTCTGTCTCTGTCTTTCTGTCTCTGTCTCTCAGAAAGCTTTTCAGCTGCTCCTTGTCTAAAGCTGCTGTCAGAGCTGATGATGGCACATGCCTATCTAGACCAATGAAGTTTTGTTTGTGTTTTCCTTGCCAGGCACTTGTTTTTTTAGTTTCCTTTGCAAGAGGATGACTGATACTGATTGGGAAAAGCAGAAGAGGCAGACATTAGACGACAGGCTGTCATGTGGGCAGCAAATTAATGAAGGCAGTAGTGGCCAGAGAATCTGGATGGAGGCGATGTTTTCTTATCAGTGTATTCTCACTGCTTCCCAGCCCAATACCAAGGTCAGCATTAACCCTTTCATTTCTCCTAGATCTTATTTTAGTCATCAAGGACATTTACCTCATTGGAATTGTAATGCAATAGCAAGACAAATCTCCCTTATTTATTTAGATGCTGAATTATTTTTTCGGGATTGGATAGTCATATGGCTAGTTACCTAGGAAATCTGTCCATTTAAGAATTGTGTTTCCTTCTGTAATCAGTGCAGTCAACCAGAGGTTTTAGCTGGTGTATACTGGAGAGCAAGGAAAATAGGAGAAGTGAATGGCACATACTCACGAGGGTATTTCTAGCAGTAAAATTAGAACTGCTTGCTGAAATCGTTCACTGAGACATCGCTACGACATTGTCTTTTGAATTGGCTCTGTGATGCAAAGAGCCAGCTCTGCAACGGTGACGGTGACTCCGGAAGCTCGTTCTGGGTGGCTTGGTCAGTGAGTTGGCCACCTTGGGGCACCTGCTTTTTCTCAGTCGGAGTATCTGAGTGCGGGATCTTCACTGGGTAACCCATTCTCTATTCTTGCTCCTGAAGTTATTTTTAGAGCCTTAAGACCAGTCGTATCACCTCGCTTACTGAAAAGTCAGTTGGCTTTCCCAGCCAGTGAAGGTAACTAAATGACAACCAATACGAAGCAATGTACTTGTCTCTCAACAGTAGGAGTCACAAAGTAAGGAGACAGGCTGTATAATACATGAAATAAATCATATTTCTCAGAGGTTGGAGAGAGATGGGGAAAACTTTTGGCAGCACATTATCTGATTAAATATAATGATTCATCTAGCTTAGTCAGTGCCGTTTCCCCCAGTGGCAGCTTCCCTTGGACGCCGAGATCCCAGCCAGCTGATACTCAGGTAACTCCTGTAGAGAGATGGAGCCCCGATCTAGGCAGCTTGGTGTACTGCACTGTGTTTGTGACCACTTGTACTCATATTTGTTCTAAGAATGAGTGTGAAAAGGGAGGTGTCTTTCCTAGATGCACACCCATGCCCTAGCCCTGAGATGCCTCTTCACATGGCTAATGGGAGAGAGGGACGTATTTTGCTTTCTAATGTCATATGATGCTGGCATTGGAAGGTATGGCATGACCTGTGGAATTTCTTCTAAGTCCTTTAACACTTACGATGCTAACCACAGTTGGACCCATATGACACATGAAAGGAATTCCTACTCTTCAGCTAGAAAACGTTCAAGGGTGCAGGCATCATTCCTGAGGGTGAAGACAAGGTATCCCGCTTGCAGCCTACAGGGTTGTCTGGGATAAGAGAAGGGGGCTGGATGCCCATGGTGATGTGGGTTACCACAGACACTGGAAGGACAGCTAGAACAGCCCAGGAACAGCATGTGCTGCCAGTGACTTTATTGACCATCAGATGACTAAGACTAGGAACAATCGGATCCTTCCTCTTAAGGATTTGAAAGCCCCAAGCCCCAAAAATAGAGAATAGAGAGGAAAGCTTTACTCTGGTATGAAATCTGGACAGCTATAACATTGTAAATATCACCTAAGAGTTGCCTGGGAAAAATAATTCAGCACAAATAGAAATGGAACATTAGCAAAAGAAATAATCAGTCTCCCCATAGCCTAGTATATCACTCTTGGCACGTCAATGTCCAAAGCTTGATTATTTGTTTCTACATGTTAGTGTGAATAGTGGATAGTAGGAAGAGTTTAATGCAAGGATTCCTACTGTAAAATAAATAGCTATACTGTGCGTATTGATAATATTCTTGTGTCCCACCTCATATCCTGTTTGTTCACCTATTTTCCTATGCTGGCATCCAGCTGTATAGAGGCAGAAACTAATGCCATTTTACCTTAGCAAAACACAAATCATCATGCGTGAGGCTTCCCTGAAGCTTGTGTGTTCTGAGGGTGTACACAACCTGAAGAGAGTAACTCCCATGGGAAAAAAAACCTATCACCCCTGCGGGATGATAATCAGTAGATACATATTTGTCCCTAGAGCAGATAATTCTGAGGCAAATTACGTATAACCTCAGGGGACTTCCAGAAGGTTGTCTCAGTTGTCCATGAAAGAGACAGCTCACTAATATGCCCTTAAAATATTGAATCTCATCACTTTTTGTAGTTTGGCATTTTTATTCATTGAGAACACTTTCTAAAGTAGGTTGCCCCCTGTGTACACATGTCATAGACCTTTATCTCAAGTCTGCATTCTGAGGGAACTAAAACCAAAGGAAATAAGAGAGATGCTCTTCTGTTGCACAGGAAACAAGGGGAAAGAATCCTGAACCTATTTGGAGAGAGATTGCCAAAGCGAGAAAGTCCCTCTACTGCAGACTTTCTCTGTTGTCTTTAACATCAATACCCAGGAATGAGAAGCCTTTATCATATGTATTTGAATTGAGAGACAGTCTTATTAATTTGTACCTGTATGTACTATAAAAAGCACAAAACTCATGCCCGTAATCCCAGCATTCGGGAGGCAGAGGCAGGAGGATTGCTGTGAGTTTGAGGCTTGCCTGGGGTACACAGTGAGCTCAGGGCCAGCCTGAACTACAAAGCGAGACCCTGTCTCAAAAACAAAACAAAGCAGAACAAATTTTAAAAAAGCACAAATCAGCATAGTCTTGTGCAGGGTAATAAAGAGACTTCAGAGTCTCAGAATACCATCTTCACATAAAATCCCAACACTACAATACCAAAAATTTACAATGGAAATGTCACTATGACAGCTCGGGGGACTGGGCCAGAAGAGACTGGCAAGTTCCACATCCTGTCCTTTGGAACAACACTCTAGAGCCCTGAGCTTCCAGATCAGAAGTCTGGTCACCTTAGGCTGCTATGCCACGCAGAAGCACAGGCAAATTGGGAAACCTTGGAAGATAGTATCCTATGTGAAAAGTGTGAGTAAATAAGTTTTCTTAAAAGCCCAATGGCTGGGGAAGTGGCTCAGTGGTGGAGACCTTGCCTACTGAGGATGAGCCCCAGGATTCAATTCCTAGTAACGAAAGAAAAAAAAATGCCCACCCATTGGCACTTTTCCCTCTTCTTTCCATGCTGGGGATTGAACCTAGGACTACACATATGGTGAGCATGTACTGTATCAATGAGCTACGCTCTTAAGTACCCTCTTCCTTTGGTGATATGCCCTGGAACAGAGCCTATATATATATATATATTATATATATATATATACACATATGTATAAAATATGTAATATATATTATAATATAATATATAATACATAGATATATAATATTATGTATTATATATATATACACAGAGAATAGAGCTAAACCATATACATACATGTATATATGTAGAAAGAGAATATATTCCTTTCAATTATGAGACTATATTATCTTTTTTTTGCATTTTTCTTAATTCTTTTTTTAAATTGCATTCTTTATTAGTACACTTTGCATATATCTCACACTCACAGAGTATTATCTCTTTTTAATATCACTTAAAACATAGTTTACAGTAGGGCTTACTCTTGATGTCACACATTCTGTGCTTTTGGACAGATATATAGTAACTTTTACCCATCATTATAATGTACCATGCAGAGTACTTTCAGTACTCTTAAAAATCCCTTGTGCTCTGCCCACTCGTCTCTTCCCATCCCACCACAAACTTTGGCAACCAGCAACCTCTTAACAGCCTGCTTAGGTTTGCTTTTTTTCAGAATGTTGTATAATAGGGATGACACAGTATGTAACCTTTTAAAACTGGCTATGTTACTATTATGGCTTATATCTAGATATCCTTCAAAGCCTCACTGGTGACTAGATCACAGGAGTGTGATACTGGATTAGTCCATGGTTATCTTTATATTTGGGTGTGATGTTGGGAGGTGAAGCCCGCTGGGAGCAGGTCGGTCATTATGGTGGGGTTTGGAAAGGTGCATCTGTACATCCTTCCTCTTCCCTTCATGGCTTCTTCTTCTTGCCTACCGTGCCATGTACTATATGCCTCTGCCAATCTACTCTGTTTAGAGCCAGCTGACTGTGGCTTTAAACCTCTACACACTGAGCTGAAATAAACTTCTCCATGAGTTAACTTGTGGGTGTCAGGTAGATTCTTCTAGCAACAAGAAAGTAACTAGAGCACTTAGTATTATGCATTTAATTTTATTCATTACATGGCCTGATAGCTCCTTTTTAGCATGGAATAATATAGTGGGGAGGTTTCACAGTTTATCTATCCATTTGCCTACTGAAGGACTTCTTGGTTGCTTTCAAGTTTAGATAATTATAAATAAAGCAGCTATAAATCCTTGTGTGGACATACATTTTGAATTGTTTGGGGAAATACTGTGGAGTACAATTACTGAATTTTATGGTGAGAATTTGCCTGTTTTTTGAAGGAAAAAACTAAACTGTCTTCCAAGGTTTCTGTAGTGTTTTGTATTCCATCAGCAATGAATATTTTTGTGACTTCACATCTTTGCCATTGTTAGATATTGTCAGTACTCTGAACATATCAGAATGAATTTTGACTGTTCTGATGAGTACATGGCAATATCTTACTGTTTTAACCTGAATTTTCCTGATGTTATCTGATGCCTCTTTTCCCGTGTCTTTTTGCCATCTGTGTATCTTTGGCAAGGTGTCTGTTAAGTAATCTGGCACATTTTAAATCAGTTATTTTTAACATTGAGTTTTAAGATATCTTCATGTATTTCAAATGACAGTAATTTATTAGCTATAGCTTTTGAAAGTATTTCCTCCAAATCTGTAACTTGCCCTCTCATTCTCTTGATATTAGCTTTTTTTTTTTTTTTTTGTGACAGGGTCTTGCTTTGTAGTTCAGGCTGGCTCTGAGCTCACTATGTAGCCCAGGCAAGCCTCGAACTCAGCAATCCTCCTGTCTCTGCCTCCCGAGTGCTGAGATTACAGGCGTGAGCCACCACGCCCGGCACTAGCTTTTTTTTTTTTTTTTTGTACCAGAGATTGAACTTGTGACCTTGCATTTGCAAGGCATGCACCAGAATTACTGAGCTAAACCCCCAGCCTGTTATTAGCTTTTAGCTTTTATAGGGCATAAGTTTAAAATTTTAATGAAATACAGCTTGTTAATTATTTCTTTCATTCTATATCCAGGTCTATGATCTACTTTGCATTAATTTTTATGAAAGGTATAAAATCTGCATCTAGACTCATTTTTACTTCAGCTTTTGAAAAAGATGATCTTTGCTCCAGTGTATTGCCTTTGCTCTTTTGTCAAAGATCAGTTGAATATATTTATGTCCATCTATTTCTGGGCTCTCTTCTAGTCCATTGATGTATTTGTCTGTGCTTTACCAATAGCACACTGCCAATAATTGCAGCTTTATAGTAAATCTTCAAGCCAGATAGTACTGTTTCTCCATCTTTGTTCTTCTACAGTATTATTTTGGCTATTCTGTATTTTTTGCCTCTATATAAATTTTAGAATCAGTTTATTAATATCTACAAAACATCTTACTGGGATTTTGATTGGGATTACAATAAATATGAACTGTATCTTCTTTATTTTGTTCTTTTTAACAGTTTTCTCAAATAGATTTTGTACATATTTTGATATGTTTACACCTAAGCAGAAGTGATTAAAAATAGTAGGCTTAAATTAAAAAAAAATTGTTATAGTCAAAGACACATACCCTTAATACTCCTGCTTACTTTGAACATATTTTTTCCATCATTCATGAAACAGTTCTGAAAGTCCTCTTTAGTTACACTTTCATGGCTGCCTCCATGTCCTCAATTGATTAAAACCATTTACTTTTCATGATTGGTTTGACTTTGGGGAAGAGCCAGAAGTCACATGGTGCTTGATCTGATGAATAAGGTAGAGGACACACCATAATATTTTTATGAACCTGCCTTTTTTGTTGGATGGCAACTGGCAGCAACATTCACTGTACTTTTGATTAGCTCTCATAGAAACACTCAGGAAAGAGAACTTTTAGAACCCTGTCAGAGGCTGACAAAAATAATGGAGTAAGTGTGTTTAAGTAATGGGGAGTATTTGGAGAGTGATTAATGGCAATATGTCATGTATTATAATAAATAAAAAAATTTAAACATTCACCATATTTCTCAATCATACCTCCTATTTCTGTTTTGGGAGGTTGCTGTTATAAACAATGTTAGGTTTGAATTTCAAATTCCACTTTTTCATTGCTACTGTATAGGAAAGTGACTGACATGGATATCAACTTCATGTCATGCAATCTTGCTATGCAGTAACTGACACTTCATTTAGGAAGAATAGTTTTGTGGAAATCTTGTGGGTTTTATACAGACCTTTTCAGTTCTTCCTTTCTTATCTGTTCAATGTTTCTTTCTTTTTTGGGGGGGGCTTAGTTTGCTAGCTAGAACTTCCACTGAGATGTTGAAAAGGAATAGTGAGAAGGGACATTCTGCTTCGTTCCTGATCTTAGGTGAGAATTTCTCAAATGATGTTAGTCACAGTGTTTTTGTAGATGTTCTTTATTAAATTGAGGACATTTCCTTCCATTCTTAGTTTTCTGGGAGTTTTAATCTTGAATGGGTATTGGATTTTGTTAAAGCATTTTCTGTCTGTATTGATGCCATCATGAGATTTTTTAGCTTTTAGCCTGTTGATATAATGGATTGATGCCATTAATTTTGAAATATTGAATCAGTTTTGTATGCTTTGAATTGATCCCACTTAGTCAAACATATTACTTTTTGCAAAGTAAATATATATGTATGTGCATATATGTGTGTATGTTATATTCACAGTTTAAAGGCATAGTGATATATTATCAATCAAGGAAGAATCTTTCATTTTTTTATTTCTCTTTTTCCTTGACTCTGGTAGATGTTCTCAGGGGTTTTAGTTAATTCCAAGCCAAATAAATTTTTAGTGGGTTGTAAGGTGGACTGAAATCAGAGCCTTCACAGTGAGCTACGTATCCATGTTTTTATTTTTAAAAACCTTGAGAAAAGGTATTGCTAAATCAGTAAATTGCACAGATGGGGTTCCAACTTTTAATCCTCTTGTGTCAGTCTCCCAGAGTGCTGAGATTACAGGAGTAAGCTACCACACTTATCTGGAACACCATCACTTTATTACCTTGCTCTAGGGTTAGGTTAGTTATTTAAAAGTATAGGTACTTACCTTCCCTCCCTCCATGAGATCACACGGATGAGAAAATCCATGACACCAAAGGTCACATAAAGGTTTTCTAGACTTTCCTTCAGTTTTTCATTGTCCAAATCTCATTGTTGACCTGGAGGGGAGTGGACATTTTTCAATTAAATTTTATGCAAATAAACAGTTAAGCTCTCTGCAGCTCACTCTCACCTCAGTTTATTGTGTCCTCGAAACTCCTTTTACATAAAAGATCTGGAGTGTGGAGCTACCCTGAAGAAAATGCTCCCATGGGAAGTGTGATCTTTTTTTCCCTTACAGACCTTTTGTTTCTAGTTGGCTCGCATTTAGAAGGGCATGACTCACATAAACTGGAAGCCCAGGTGTGGAAGACTCAGATAATGAACTTATCTGGGTGATTACTTTTCAAAACATCCAACGTAATGTTCTCCCTTCGGCTACATAAGGTATATTAATCAGCTGTTACCACAAAAGTGCTGCATAATAAACAACTCCTAAATACAGTGGCTTATAGCAGCAACCATCTATTCTGCTTGCGGTTCTCTAGGTCGATTGTAGTTCAGTTGGTTAAGGCTGGAAGACTGTCCTTCAGACTTCAGGTTGGCTGGATATAGCTTCCGGCTGAGCTCTGGGTGCAGATGAGCTTCACATATTTTATTAAGGGGCCCAGCAGAAGGAACAGCGATGGGTGGGTTACACTTTTATCATAGATAAATTCTGGGCTGAAAAAGCAAATCGAATTACACAACCACATTTTTAGACTCCATGTATCACCTCTTTTGATATGCCATCATTCAAAGCAAGTCATGTAGTGATATCCAGTGTCAAGAGGGCAAGGAAATGACCCACAATGGGCGCGAAGGAGAATGAATATTTGATCAATAATTTGAACTTTCACAGAAGTTACATCAACTGTTATCTGGGTTGTAAAGGGAAGCAATCATTTCATCTCCCTTCCTTGTAGATTTTCTATGTGAACTTAGAACGAGATGTTTCATGAACCCATCTTCCATTCTATGCACATGACCAGCAAACCCATCCCATATTTTCTCTCTAGAGTAGAAGTCTTCTTTCTTTTCACACTCACTCATGTATTTTCATTAGATTAGGTCCTTCACAATCTATGCTTATGAATATTTACCTGCCAATTAAGCTTTTTTTTTTATTCCTAGCATATCCATAGTACTTTCCTTCACTCATAAATGCCTTTTTTTTTTTTTTTGAGACAGGGTCTCGCTTTGTAGTTCAGGCTGGCTCTGAGCTCACTACGTAGCCTAGGCAAGCTTCGAACTCAGCAATCCTCCTGTCTCTGCCTCCCGAGTCATAACTGCCTTTTAACAATAGAAAAAAGATTAAATGGACTTGTTTATCAAGAATTTGATAATGCTCAACCACAATGTAATGTATTAGATACAGAAAAATGTCCCTGAAAAATTTCCTACCCTTAGGAGTTCATAATTGAGTTTCTAAACTAGTTCACATATTGAACCCTCTGACAGTGACTCAGAGTGATAATTCACAAGTGGGGGCAATTTTTCAGGGTAGATAGTTAAGACAAAGCTGGACCTTAATGAATCAAAGTTTGTATAGAAGGAAGAGAGGAGTAGTTAAGTCAGCACTGAAGGCTGGAGCAGCATTATAAGACTCAGTTTCAGGGGCAAGACTGGACCTGGAGAGGAGTGACATTGCTGGATAGCCACATCTGTGCTATTTAGGCTTTTAGAATTCACACTAAGACATCTAAAATCTAAAATGAAGAGAAATGGCAGTAGGCAAAGACATGAACTAGACACTGAATAGGTGCTGATGCCTGTGACTTCATTGTCCACTTCTTAACTGCTAGTGTGCTGACCATTAGGCAGGGAAGCCTAAAACCATGACAGCCTTCAGTCACCATGCTTCTGGCGACCATACTAGACTCAATAACAGTAGTGCTGACTCCTGACAAAACCTCAGAGCCTGTGGAGTGTTTCACTGTCCAGAAAGCTTTTCACTGTCACAAACTCAGAATCACCTCTAGGTCCTATGTCCTTGTCTCTTAGTTTCCCCAGATTGCAGATCGGGATGGCTTTTAGGAGCATCCAAAGACATCTTTTCCAAAATCCCACTACAGGTGAAGATACATATTTTAGAAGACAAGGCATGTCTTATCCATTAGAACTCTACAGAAGATACACTTCAGGTTTAAGAGCCAAGGATAGGAGCACTCTAGAGGGTTTGGAGTTGAGTGGTAGATGCTCCAAATATTGATGTTGAGATTGAGTCTTGAGCATATAAGTTAGCCAAATGACTTTGAGGGGGGCAATTCAGCTTTGTAAAACTCAGTCTCTCCATCTGTGAAATGAGTGAATTATAGTTTTCAGCACTGGATGCTCATTATAATCACTTAGGGAGTTTCAAAACATCTCAGTGCCCAGACCCCACCCAGATAGATGTAATCACAATCTTTGAACCTGAAGAATTTATACTAAACACAGGATGATATCAGTACATTTTAATGCAGAATCATATATTTAATACTCAGTAAAACATCTAAAAACTTCTAAGGGTTGATATTCCCAATGGACAGTGATAATTGTAATACCTGGGTTTTTTTTTTTTTTTGAGACAGGGTCTCACTTTGTAGTTCATGCTGTTCTTGAGCTCACTATGTAGCCCAGGCAAGCCTCAAACTCAGCAATCCTCCTGCCTCTGCCTCTCAAGTGCTGGGATGACAGGCGTGAGCCACTACGCCCGGCACTGTGGTTGGTGGTATTGATTGATGGTAGGCATGAGTCACCACGCCCAGCATTAATACCTGTTATTTTTAATAATATTTTTGCAATACTGGGGATCAAATTCGGTCCCTTGTGCTTCCAATGTAGGCGTGGTACCACTTGAGCTAAATCCTCAGCTAATAGCTGTTATTATTATTGGTGAACATTCAGTGGATGTGTTTTATAATCCCAAACTGTTAAACATTGTACTTATATTATCCTATTTCTCTCAATGACCTCCTAACAGTAGTACTACCTTGTTCCATTTTCAAATGGAAAAATAGCATCCCAGAGAGGTTAACTTTTTTTCAAGACGATATAGCCAGAAAGTAAAGGTGTTGGTTCAAATCTGAAAGACATCTTCTAGCTGATTCAAGATCCCTGATTGACTTACCTGTGTAAAAAAAATTACGAAAAGAGCCCAGAGGAGACAGTGGTAGAAATTACATAGCAAGAAAGCATGTGTGGGGAGGGAAAGGCTGTCAGGCTGGAAGGGAATGGCATGGCCAGCCTCGGTTTCCAGGTTTGTAGCCAATATCTTTAGTGCTTTTAGGTGGAATCACTAATTTACATTTGAGGTTGTGTCCTTTGGGTGATCAATTCCTACCCTGCCATATTTTATAACTTAAAAAACAGATAAAAGACTCAAAATAGAATGCAAGATGGACTGCCTCTGCAAAGAGAAGTTTCTACTAGGAACCAGCCTTGCCAGTTAGTTTCCAAGGCTCTGATGTGATGATAATTCACCCTCTCTTCTTGGCTTCACTTCCTAGCCTATCTCCCAGTGGCTGCATATTAAAAGAAGTTCCTGTCAGGAGGGAAATTTCAGGTAAAAGAACTCCAGTGCTTTGTGATGTGATGGTAGTTAAAACATGGTCATTGACCAAATCCTTTAATGCACAGAGCTCTTCGGTTGGCTTACAAAGACACTTTTGAGAGGATTAATTGCAAGCATGTTTAAGGGTGGGCGAATCACTCTGTCTGGAGCAGCATGAATGGAACGGAAGTTTTGCATCCTGGAAAGGTTTCTTGGGAGGAAATGCTTGTTATACTTTGCCACAGAGGTTGTTCATTGCCATTCAGTATCAGAAATCCCACAGTGCATGCATTTGGGCATTTAGTTCTTGTTTAGCAGATTTCAGAAGGAAGTAGCGAGGAGAAAGCACTGTAAATTAGATGGTCAAGTCCAGGTGCTTAATTTAATGTAAATATGCATGTGTTCTACATTAAAAGGTGAGTGAGGCTGAGGACTGCTGGAGGAGGAGGCATTTCCTATTTCTAACTTGGGTTTTCAAATTCCAGAGTTTGCTTTTCAATCTGAACAGTTTTCCAGCAGTGTTAAGGATTCTGTGTCCAGCTTACTTGGATTCATTAGGTCATGCAATCATTTGATTATTGATTTTTTTCCCCACAAATTCTTATTGCATCCCAATTTGGTGCCAATTCCTTGGTCACGTTTCACTTTGACTAGGCCATTAGCTTTCCTGAAACTTATTGTTTTCTGCCTAAATCCCTTTCCAAAGATGAATAACTGCATTTTCTATATTATGATTACCAACTGTGCATCTTTTAAAACCTGTATTGTAACACAGATACTTTAAAACACTACTGACGTTTAACTTGTAAAGCAAACCAGCTTAAAATGAAATACTTCCTTTTTTTTTTACCATTTGATAGTTCTGGTAGCACTGGCCTCCTGCCTTTTAACTTTTATACCCTTTGAGAGGAAAATCTTTGGCTCCCTTCTCTCAACTGCTTGCTGGGGTGTTGACCTCCCCAAGCTCATCTTGGCTTTACTGCTCCGTGCCTCTCCTTTGATGTAAACTCCTTACAACAGCCTCTTTCACAACAAGCCTACTAGTTCCCTCAGCCTCTGTCTCCCTCAGCTGCCAGAGGAGGAGTGCCAGGAGAGTGGAGGGGACAAATGACACAACGTCTCCTCTCTACTCCTTTCCTTGCATCTATTCCTCCTTTCCCTCTCTTCCTCTTCACTCTTTCTTTCTTGTTTTCTCACTTGGCAGGAAAAAAAAAAAAGAAGACAAAAAAACTCACATGAGCTATTTAAAAGGATAAAGTACTGTATCTCATTCCCTTCCACACATTTCCCTTTCTCCTATAAAGAAAAGACTTTTTATTTTTCATTTTAACTCCCCCACCTCAGTTCCTTTTTGTCTTGCTTTGCCCATTGGGATAAAAGTAGTAGAGTTGGAGACAACTTTAGAAACAACTGATACTTTCCTTGGTAGTCTTAGCAAGAGGTCACCAACACAAATAGTTATAACTTCAATAATAGTTATTCAGAAACAGTTTTTAAAAGATAATTATCATTCACAGAGATAAAAATACCTTGTTGACAAACAGTATTGAAAGCAACATTGAAATTATTTTTATTATGCTCAGCATCAGTGTTAGTATATTTTCCTGGCAGTATTACTGAGTTCGTGCTCTTCCGTCTGCAAAGGTGAACCCAGATTCTCTTGAGGCCAAGGATTCATGCTGACAAGATGGTAGAGAAGGATGTTAAGAAAATAGTAACATACCCAGTCGTGGTGGCTCACGCCTATAATCCCAGCACTCGGGAGGCAGAGGCAGGAGGATTGCTGTGAGTTTGAGGCTCGCCTGGGCTACAAAGTGAGCTCGGGGCCAGCCTGAACTACAAAGCAAGACACTGTCTCAAAAAAAAAAACTCCCCCTGAAAAAGAAACAACAACAGCAAAAAACAGAAAGAAAGGGAAAAAAAAAAAGAAAATAGTAACATAGAGATTTAACTGGTCCAAACAGCTGTATTTATGCCATTTGATCATTTGTTTATCATTAAAATATCCCTGAACAATCTGGATTTGTAATGTATTATTTAATACCTCATTAATTGAAATAAAATAATCCAGGTTTATCAACAACATTTTGACTGTGGACTAAACTTAAATATATCTGTTACTGAAATCTTATGAATTGCATGATCACAGATACATTCTTAGAATAGCATATTTTAAACTATGTTTCTTTCATGGACAAAATTTTGAAACCCTTGTAAAGTTTATAGTAGTACAGCTAAATCTGAATAAGCATCTTAAACTTTTGTCCCTTTTGACTCACCTTTAGAAAATTAAAGATGTGATTTAATAACAACTTTAAATGCTATTATTAAAGTACTACATTCCTTAGGGTCACAAATGGTAGCACAGAGTGGTTGTTTGTTAACTTTTTTTATTTGCTAGGGCTGGGGAAGGAGAGATGCAGTTGTTTAAGGACATGAGATTATTTTGGATGACACTGTAATGATAGACACGTTGCTCTACAGTTGTCATACCCCATAGAAAGTGCAACACCAAGAGTGGAAGTCGTGCTTGTCACAGTTTTCATTCATGACTTCTGTATTGTCTCCAAAGGCCATTTTAGCTCAGACTTTTAAGTCCTGTGGTACCACAGCAGGGAGTCCTACGTTACCCTCCTCACTCTCACCCTGTTCCCAGATGGCAGTTCCAGGGCAGAAGTTTAGAAGACAGAGAACAAATGGCACTGGCTGGTAAGAAAGCTTGATTTTGATGTACTCTCATTATGGACTTGCTAATGAACAGCTGTTCATATTCAAAGAGGTATCTGAACTGTGGGCTCTATCTGCAAGACAGTAAAATGGAACTGGCTGCCAATTGACTATTTTTTTTTTTTTTGAGACAGGGTCTAACTTTGTAGTTCTGGCTGGCCATGAGCTCACTATGTAGTCCAGGCAATCCTGGAACTCAGTAATCCTCCTGCCTCTGCCTCCTGAGTGCTGGGATTACAGGCAGGAGTCACCACGCCTAGTGTTGTTGTATGTGGTTACCTGGGATCAAACCAGGGCCCTTGTGCTTGCTAGGCAGGCATTGGAACCACTGAGCTAAATCTCTGGCCCCAATTGGCTAATTTTAATCCAGGGGGACTGGAGTTTAGGGCAGCTAGCAGTTATCTATGGATTGGCTGGGCAGTCATGAGTATCTGTGATGGCTGGAGGGTGATTTCCCTCTAGATAGAAAGTCCCCTGGGATATAAAAGTAGAAAGCATATCTGAGGATGAGTTTCTCTGTCAGCAGAATATGGCTGGGCAGGAAAGGGTGGTAGTGGAACACATCAGTGTGTGGCAGGTATAGCCATGAGTTTGTGCTTCTGAAGAAGCCCAGAACAGTCTTGGAGGAAGTTTCTGGACCTGAAGTACTTGGAGGATGAGACATTTGCTGTTTGAGAGGGTTAAAGTGGGATGGCCTGGGCTGAAAGGAAGCTCTATCAGTACCCTTATGGAGTAATTACTCCATTTGTACCTTTAAACTTCTGTAAAGCTTGTACCTTCCAGAATAAAGCAATTCTACCTTAGCTGATAATAATGCAGGACTTCCACATAATGTCTCCAGAAGCAGAGCTAGGACCCCACATAGCACCGGAATGAGGGCAATAGAATTTTACTCCTCTAGTAGGAGGATCAACTGGCCCAGATCAGCTTCAAAACAGTTACAGAAGATGGACCTTTGACCTTCATCTCTCCTTGACATTATGGGCCATGAAATCTCTCAGTGCACTTGGGGATGAGACAGATGAGAAGCATCATACTCCCTCGTTTCTCCCTGTGCGGGCTGGAGGGGGTGGGAGGCTTGGCCAGTGGCCAGCACACCCCCCTGCCAGCCTCCTTTTTCTCCTCATCTCCCCACAATGCACTAGGAAAATTTGCTTCAGTGTCCTCCCTGGTTATCTAGCAGTGTCCTCCTTGGCTATCAAACTCCACTCCAATATGAGTCCAGCCAAAGAGTAAGTGCGGTGCCCATCCTGCTCCCACCATTTCAGAAGATGTCATTGCTCTTTCTTCTTATTTATTTGTTTGTTTATTATTGTTTTGTGGTACTGGGGATCAAGCTTAGGCCCTTGTGCTTGTAAGGTATGCAAGGTACCTCTGAGCTACATCCCCAGCTCTCTTTCTTTTTTTCAAGAAGGGGGAAGTGTACGTTGGAGTAGCTAAGACCAGGAAGGCAGGAATCTGGGCTTCTTGTTTGTACCTCCAACTTTCCTAGGAAGCTTCGGCTCTGTCCCTCACTGAAACAGGCCTGTAGCTACTCTATAAGCAGTGTTTTTCCGCCCCTTGTCCAGTTTTGCTCCAGGAGCTTTCCCTCTTGGGCACGGGCCCTATTAAAGACTCACTTGGACGCTCCTGTGAAGGAAAAGAACTATGGGCTGGTGACATTGCATTGGTGTTGGCTCATCAGTTGTAATAAATGTTCCATACAATAGAAGATGTTAACAAGGGGAGTTTTACAGCAACTGTCTGCACACTTAATTTTTCTGTAAATGTAACCTGCTCAAAAATACATTCTATTACTTTTTGAAAAAATCAGTGAAATTATTAGTTCATTTTGGGGAAATATTTCTCAGAAATATATAGCCTTTTTCAACTTGGTAACTCTGCCCATGCAAACAAGGAGTAGAAGTCTTAATAGCAAGAGCTACAGACTTCCCTGAATTTGCAGTGTTCTGGCACAGAGGGAATCAAAAGGAAGCATTTGAAACTGTCAGGATGTAAATGACACACCGTAACATTTTACAATTTTTTTCTCCCACCGCATATATTCAGTTTCCATCATTTTCAAAATGTGACATTTTAATATAGACTTTTATGACTTCGAGTTTTTCCCCATTTATAGACATCTATCTTGATACTATGCAAAATTCTGTCTCTTTATCATGGACTAGAAGAGAGCTCCTTTTGGGTTTCTCTTTTTGGTAAGCATAGTCTGTGTGTGTGTGTGTGTGTGTGTGTGTGTGTGTGTGTGTGTGCATGTGTGTGTGTGCCTGTGTGTGCGTACATGCTCCCTCCATCTTTCATTCTGCCCCCCCCCCCGACCTCTACAGGTCACCCAAGAGACTAGTGCAAAGAAGAGAACTGTAGACAGAACTTTGCCATTTCTTCCCTCAGGATTAAACTCATAGCATCTAATATCCCTTGATCACTGCCAGATAGCTAATCTCCCAAGGCCCTTCTTGCTGCCCAGACCCTTATCCCTTTAAGGCGTGGTTTGGTTCCAGTTTTGAGTCAGCTTCCTTTCCCTTTACTCCTCCAGCCCCCCTTTGCTGGGGGGGTGCATACAGAAAGGTTTGCTGGTAAAGCTCTCTATCCAATGAACATTACCTTTACCTATCTGATGTAACTCAGGGCTTCTCAACCTTAGCAGTGTTGATGTTTGGGCTATGTCATTCTGTTATGGGATGTTTTTTGCAACCTCTATTCTCTAGAAGTCACTAGCATCTGCCCTGAGTCATGCCAATCAAAACTGTCTGCTGACCTTCCCAAAGGGCTCCTAGGGCAGGGCACAGTCATTTCCAGTAGAGAAACCAGAGGTGTAATTCTTCTCCCACTATTTTTACCTTGCTAACCTCCTCACTTCTGGGCCTGATTCCACAAATGACCTTTATTCCATATCTACTGCCTGTCTAGTCAATATCTTATTTTAAGGAGACTTTAGTTCTTTGCTCTTCACTGTTTTCTTCCTTTTGTCCACCTACACTGATGCTAGCTGTCCTGAAACCTTCACATCTAAGGAGATCTTCTACTTAAACTTTTGGCTTTTAACTTACCAGATCTACCTCACCCACACTAGCCCCACATCTCTGTCTATTATTTTACATCTGAGGGGGAAAAAATGTATCACTTGCTGCTGGTCACTTGATCTTAGCCAAAAGGCCGAGAAGTGATGCTGCTGTTCTCACTTCAAATTGATGACTCTCCATTTTAAAATACTTGACCATCCTCTAATACTGTACTTTACCGGGTAGTTCACTGTCCCATGTCTTGAGACTTTTCCATTCCTTTTTTTTCCTCAAAAACTTCAGTACTGCTTTCTTTTCTCATTTTTCATATGGCTTTCTTTCTTTTTCTTTTTCTTTCTTTCTTTCTTTCTTTCTTTCTTTCTTTCTTTCTTTCTTTCTTTCTTT
>PVIC010022157.1:0-27927 GCA_004025085.1 Thryonomys swinderianus
CTTCAGAGCTCAGTGAGCCACAGTCCAGTGGAAATCTGCAAAGCCTCAAGGACAGAATTTCCATGTCAGCTCAGAATGATTCAGACTTTCTCTTTGTGTGAGTGTGTGTTTCTGTGTATACGAAGGTGTGGTCTCTGATTTACATACTTTTCATCCATCCATTCATTTATTCATTCATTCATTCATTTTTTAAATTTTTTTCTTTTGAGACAGGGTCTCACTTTGTAGTTCAGGTTGGCCCTGAGCTCACTACAGCTCAGGTAAGCCTTGAACTCAGCAATCCTCCTGCCTCTGATTCCTGAGTGCTGAAGATTATAGGCTTGAACCACCAAACCAGGCATTTGTGGTATGTCGTACTGATTGCTGATGGGTGTGTCCACCACACCCTGTATTGTTCTATAGGGTTATGGGGGATCGAACCAAGGGCCTTCTGCCAGAACCACTGAGCTAAATCTCCAGCCCTACCATACATTTTTGACATAAGTAAACCTACTTTTCCTTTGGGAAAGTACCTATGATAAAACATACTTAAGAGAAGACTCTGAGTTTAACTCTTTAACATTTTTAATTCACAGAATTCTCCCAAGTACAAGATATGTCTCTATTTATATGATTTGACATGATACATGAGTAATGGTGATTCAAGACTTTTATTCATTTTTATTCTCCATTATAAATAGTGAGCAAAGTCCCAAGTTTTTAAAATATCGAAATTTAAACTTGTTGGTCAGGCCTCTTTTTACACCTTACCTTTCCATGAAAAAGTATGAAGCCATCCAGACTTCCTATAACATGTTCTATTCTGCAGTCCTAAGTAAACTTATTTATCTTCTGTGTTTACTTCTTTGCATTTCCCCTGCACTAATTGTGGTCCATTCAAAGGGAAAATCACATCACCAGGGACCATTATTTCTACCTTTTTTAATATTCACTCATTGCTATTACAGACTTCTTGTCTGGCCCAATTTCCATGTCATTTCCTCTGATGAGCCTTTTCTTACACTCACGTGGAGATGGAGCTCCTCCAAACATTTCTCTTCAGCATATACCTCTCCCCACACTCATACTGTGTACTGAATGTTTGTTTCTCAGGACTATAGGTGTTGAAACCCTGTCTCTATAATATGAGGTATGACACTGAGAAGAAAACTAAGACTAGATGAGTTCACAAAGGTGGACCCTTGTGAACATGACTGGTGTCCTTATAACAGCCCTGAAAGAGTGTGGTCCTCTCTACTCTTTGTCATATGAGAACATGAGAAGTGAAAGTTTACAGCCCAGAAGGAGCCATTTTTCAAAACCTGACAGGACAAACACCTCAAAGGAAATTTTGAGCCTCTAATATTGAAAAAAAGTAAATTTCTATTGCTTATAAACCAGTCACTGTATGGTAATGTATCACTGTGTAAGAAAACATGTAATTATAGTTTTCATCATCTTGTTCTCTTGCCTCTATTGGATAAATATTTCCAAAGCTAGGAACTGTTTAATCATAGACAATATTTTCTGCTCAATAAATGAGAGAGTAAGAAAAAAAGAAGCTTGAAAAAAACCCATATAAACAAGAATTTACTTTAGAGTATCTTGAAATATGATTTACCTGTTTCTAAGGATAAATAGTGTACTGCCATTCATGAAACTGAAGTATTTTTTTTTAAAACAAACTGACTGTGAAATAGTGTTCAGATTTTTAAGCTAAATTAATCTTGTGAATGTAATCAAGATATGGTACTTTGATAAAGTTTTGGAGCTATTACTGGTTATTCTGTTTTTCTATTCCCTTCTTCACCATGTCATCATGTGAATGTAATCAAGATATGGTAGTTTGATAAAGTTTTGGAGCTATTACTGGTTATTCTGTTTTTCTCTTCCCTTCTTCACCATGTCATCATGTGACTTTGAGTTTTACCCTAGCTCTACAACTTACTTGAATGCCATGCTGACCAATAACAAGAATCAACGTGCTACCCTCGATGAATATTTTGTGTGTAAGCTCTACCTGTGCTGATTTACTTGCCACTGAAAATTTATTTTGATTACCACAGAGAGCAGCATTACCTTCAGAAATTAACTTCAACTCAGTCATCCCTTTTCCTGATCACGTGCACAACTTATAATGATTAACCACAGTATACACTTAAGAGAAACATTATGAAGTGTCCTGAAGGCCTATTACATGAGGTTCTAACTTCATTTTGAAGTTTAACCTATAAATTCCCCAGACCCAACGCTTCCTGATGACTAGTAATAATACTGTTAATGATCATAATACCACGTATTTTTATAGACTATTAACAGTGTTAGATGATAGACAAATAGATATAGATATATGCTTGATCTTCTTTAATTAAAAAATCAATCTATGGGGCTGGGAAGGTAGCTGAATGGCACTACGTCTGCCTGACAAGCACAAGGTCCTGAATTTGATCTCTGGTACTGCCCCCCCAAAAATGAGATAGGTGATGTTATCATCTTTATTTTATGAATAAAGAAACTGGAGCATGAAACGTGTAATTAACTCACCCAAAGCTGTATAGCTCAACCAAAAATTGTTAGTGGAGGTCTGAGAACAAGTGATGTGCTAGCCAGAAAGTAAGAAGTCCAGGGAAAAGCATTCCACCACAGGGAGCAGTCGGGTAAACATGACATGGGAGAACAGACCAGCTTGGCTGCTGTTCAGAGTCCCATTAGCACAAAGCTGAGGGTATCCAGATACTGCCAAGCTGAGTCCACAGGTGACTTTAAACAACATTAAATCTTTGGGGGAATAAAAGAGGGGGGTTCAGGTGGAGATCTAGCTCAGGGTCATAGGGCCTGTTTCACAAGCATGATGAGGTCCTGAGTTCAACCCCTGGCACTGGAAAAAAAAAAAGTCTTTACCAAAAACACCCAATTAAAGATAAAGAGTTTTATTGATAGGATCAGATTTACATTTTCTAAATATTTATTTGATAGCACAATGGAGAATGAACTGGAGAAACCAAAGTATTTTGAAATTGTTTAACATTGGAGAGTTACGTTTTTAGAACAGGTAACTACTTATACCTCCTCATCTTAATTTTACTTTCTGATAAGAATCATATGGCATGAGTTGGAGGGGTAGTACAACAGAAATTCACCCTTTTTCATTTTGTAAAAATATTCTCCTATGAGTATATTATACTGATATGCAGATAATTATTATATAGTTAATATAATAATTATATAATAATACAATTATTATATAACTAATATAATGGTCTTAGTAGATTAACCATACAATAACTTTCTACCAAAAATCTATAACAAGAAAAGTCTTAATCATATATTATTCGTGTTTATCTACACCTACTGGTTATATTGTAGATGTCATCTGTACTTTCCTTAGATTTTTTTTGTAGCATTCACTGTACAAATGTGTGAATTCCTGGCATCAGGGATCATACATTTTACAATAATCTTTAATAGAATGGTAGGATGTACATAATATATGATATATAGTTGTACAAGAAAAAAATACCAAAAATGAAAGGAAAGCTAGTATTACAAAATAAATCAACTTAGCCATTTGAACAGAGATGAGAAAACAAATAGTCATCCTAAAAAAGAAAGATCACTAAGTCTTCATGCTACTAATCCTAGTCTCTGGAGACTGACAATTCATCCTTTGGCAGCACAAACAAGCAAAAAAAAAAAACTATAAAGAATAGAACCTCATACCTTATTAATTAATTACAGTTGCATGAGCTCTTACTGGTCCAGCCACCTCCTATTTGGAATTCCAGGAAGTCTGTGCAGAACAGAAAGTGATGTGCAATTCTTTACCTAAAAATATTTTCTTTAAGCTTCTTCTCATTTTACACATAAGAAGAAGTCTAGATAAATCATGTGTCCTCAGGGTCCCCAGACAGCTGAGAAGTGGAACAGGGATTTGGTTCCAGATTTTTTGGCTCCAAAGCTGTTTTTTCCCACTCCAATTCTCTCTTTCTAAAGTATGATTTAAAATAAGGTATGAACATTCAGGGAAAACTGACCCACATTATTATTGTAATTTCTACACTTGATCTTAGCCAAAAGGCCGAGAAGCGATATTATTATTATTGTAATTTCTTATGCACAAAGAAGTAACACTTGTATGAAACACAATGGAGAAAAATAATTCCTGCTCTGCTATATGTTTCTGAGGAATTTAAATTAATCACATAGAAGAATCCATAGTCTCGTAACTCTCCAGTACCCTAGAAATGAACATAGGAACAAATGCTTTTATTGTCTTAGTCTGAATCTCTTTTCCAGAAACTAAACAAGGCAGAAAAATGCTTAGTGTGAACTCAAGACTAGCACATTGAAGCCCCCACATCAACTGAAGGGGAAACTCAAAGAAAGAAGGCCAGTTCAAGGAAATGGGTGTGAGGACCACTATCAGATTAAAAGGAGCAGCTTTTGGACCTCAGTGGCCTTGTCTTTAAAATGGAGAGGAGAAGAGATTGAGCAATAAAGGAAAGCATATGGGTAAAACACTGAATATAATTCCTTGATCAATAATTCTTAGTTTTTATGTTGACAAAGAACAGGCAAGAGTGAAGAAATGGAGTCCAGAAGTCAATGCTGGAAAATTTCCCAGAAGTAAGATTTGTATAAAGATACAAGAAAAGTCAGTTAGGGACGATATAGAAAAAAATTTTAAAAAAGAGTTTTACCTCGTAGCATCAGTGCAAAGATGAATACAGTTTTTCATTCCCACTATTCTTTCTCTTATCCTCACGTGTCCATCCGAGTGTCAAAAGGCAGCACATCCCTCCTAAACGTTGCCGATACCAAATCAGTGCTGTTACCAGAAAGAAGGGGTTATATACAACTTTAGTATTAGTAGCTATAACAGACTGAGCACTTCAAAACAGAAATGTTCGCAGCCAGCTCATGGCTTACCACATTCTGATCTCCTGCTCTGAGGACAACTTGGAGTGTGTGGCAGTGGAGCCACCATGGAGCAAGGTTTTGAGTGACTGTGATGACCACAATCCGCGAATTGTGTTTTCTTTTAATGTGACATATACAAGAAATAAACTTTTGTTGTGATAAACCGCTGGGATTTGGGTTTGTTTCTCACAATATATTCTAGCTCAGAGCAGTGGTGTAGCTAGTTCGGGCCAATGGACAGGCCTTCATTTTGTCCCCTCCAGCATACCTGAGTGGAATAAGCTGCTACAGTATAATTTTCTTTTTCTCCAATAACACTGTCCAAAAAATGTGCCACCCAAAGGGGATCACGCCCTCTGCCCCACTTCTGGCTACACCACTGGCTCAGAGGACCTCAAATGCATTCCTGGACTTGCAGCATTAACATCACTGAAGAGATTAATAGAAATGCAACAGTGGAACAGAGAAGTAGATGAAGAAACAACCCCAGAAACATTCAGTCCTCTGATCTTTGACAAAAGGACCAAAAGCATGATATAGGAAAGGTTGTCTATCAGATGATGCGGAAATTGGCCACACAGTTTGAGTCTATACCTATATCTATCATTTTGCATCAAAATAAATACAAAATGGATCTAAGACATAAATATTACCACAGAAGCATTTGATTTGTTGAAAGACAATATGGGTAAAACTCTTGAACACATGACAAAAGAAAAATTTTCCGCACAGAATCCCAATTCTGTGCAGCAAAAAAACCTTCAAGAATCAGCAAATACAAATATATCTAGTTAAAGTGCTTTTGCACAGCAAAGGAAATGATCAATAAAGAGAAGATACAACCTATGAAATGTGAAAAAATTTCTGATGGTCATAACTGTGACAAAAGAATAACATCTACAATTTATGAAGAACTCAGAAAATCAGATTACCTAACATAGGGATGTAATCAAAAATGGGCAGCTGAAATAGGTACATACTTCTTGAAAATAGTGTGAAAAGGACAAAACAGATGAAAAACACTCAACATCTCTGTCCATTAAAAAATGAGAACTGAATTATTTTACTTTAGAAAGTTGTCTATCATGAAAAAACAAACAATAATAATAAATGCTGGCTATGGTATGGGAAGGAGAAAAACATTGTTGATGGGGATATAAACTGGTATAACCATGATGCCAAACAGTGTGAAAATTTCTCCAAAATCTAAAACTAGACATTCCATTCTAATGCAGCCATTCCTCTTCTAGGAATCTTCTTCAAAAGGTTAAAGACAGTGAGGCGTGGTGGCTCATGCCTGTAATCCCAGCACTCAGGAGGCAGAGACAGGAGGATTGCTGAGTTCGAGGCTTGCCTGGACTACATAGTGAGCCTAGGGCCAGCCTGAACTACAAAGTAAGACCCTGTCTCAAAAAAAAAAAAAAAAGTTAAAGACATACTATTGCAGTGATACATTGATACTTACATTTACAGTAAAATAACTGAGAATAGCTAAGTCTCAGAATATACCTGTATGTCCATCAGTAGATGAATGGATAAATAAAATGTGGTACAAACACACAGTGTGGTAATAGTCTACTATAAAGAATAAACATGAGTCATTTGTAGGAAAAATAGATGCACTTTGAGAACATGAAGTTGACTCAGATAACTCACACACAGTTAAAATGCCATGTAACTTCTCTTATTTGAGAAATTCAAACTATAAGTAAAGTAAAATAATAAAAGACACACAATAGGAAACATGAAAATAAATAATTTGCAAATATGGGAAGGTAGAAATGAGGGTATGAAAAGAATTAAGAACTGTAAGGTAGTTAAGCACATTGACTTTTCCTCAGATGAATGTAAACACATGTACAGCAAACGTGTACTAAAATGGTAATTTTAAGGAGAGAAATATACCTTCCTGAGTCTTACTCCAGATCTAGTGAGTCAGAAACCCTGGTGATCACACCTTTTCACCTTAAAAAAAAAAAAAAGAAAGAAAGAAAGAAAAAGAAAAAGAAAAAGAAAAAACTTCCAGTTGATTCCTATGCACCTTAACTTTTCCAAATATTGACCTAGTCTACCTTTATGGCTATAACCTCCTCCCAGAAGAAATGAATTATTATTCTCAGCATACATATAACGACACTATAGCCTATCTAAATCATAATGAGTAGTTGAAAAGATAAAAATTTGAATGTTGCAATCTGGATTCAGATATACGGCTCTTCACCACAAGCACCACTGTATGATCATTATTGCTCCAAAGTATCCTGACTTCATTATAAATCTAACTTAAAATGACTAAATTCCATTATAGAAAAGTTCCAGCAACTGTATATTTAATAATCATTTTTAAATATTTAAAACCCCTCAAATAAAAATAGTGGATACAAAAAGAGGCCTTTTGAGATCCACTTTAAGATACAAATAACTATGTTTTGTAGAAAGAGCATATCAGGGTTTTGGGACCCCGAAAGGAAAATAAATGTAAAAATAAAAGTAAATTTTCAAGTGGATTAAAAAGCTTTTACTAGGATTAGTTATTGCTCTGATAGTTCTTGACTCAAAACTTTAAAGTGACCTAGAGACTCTAACTCTTTAGAACCACTATTTTATGCTCAATTTTGGTTAAATAAAAGTTGAAACCTTGAGGTAACTTAGAACCAATCAGTGAACCCATGGAGGGAGGACAGAGGTGTAGACAAAGTCAGAGATGAGACAGGAGTAAGATTATATAGGACAGTGTGGTCAATTGTGAGAATCCAATTTTTATTGTGGTATAATATAAATAGATATTCTTTTAAAAAATGAGCCAATGATTGGAAAACCATGGGTTAAATGAAAATAAATTAGCCTTTGCACTCCAAAACTTTCCATAGTCCTTAATAATAGATAGTGGGTTTATCAAGAAGGTGAAACAAATATATGACTTAACCTATTGAAAGAAAGATGACATTGAGAGATATCAAAAATAGAGAAGATATTTAAGTGAAAACAGATAAGAAATAATAGATTGACTTGATTTGCACAACTTGAAATTCCATGAAAATGAACCAGATGGAGCAATTCTTATGGAAGCTAAGAAAAAAGAGTTTAGATGTCAACATATGTACAGAAATATCTTTATAATGTAAGAACAAAATGTAACTAATAGTCCCTTACACAGGAAAAAGCATGGAAAATCATCTATGTATCCGGGGACAAAGGTCAGGGTCCCAATTTCCTATCTACTGATGTTGTTTAGACACTTTGAAGAATTGTTTAGTTCTCTATTCACTTTGTCTTATATAGATGTGGCTTAAACCTGAGTCATTTCTCAGCCTATTTCAGTTTCCATTACACAACAGTTTAATATTTGAGCTTACTCACATTCGCCAACAAATGAATGAAAGAAGAGGAAAACATTCAGCATCCCTCTTTGAAGATTACTGTGCTTCTTTGTGTCATCATTGTTTCCAAACCAAATGATGTTATCAAAAACAGTATATCCAAGAGATGACCAACTTTTCAAAATATTGAGAACTATTTGACTCACAACTCAAGAATCACCTTCAGTTTTCTTTTTTTGTGTGTGTTAAAATATAAAACTGGATATTTTGGTAATTGAGTAATTGAATCTTTCCTCCGTTTAATGGCAAATTTGAGCTATTGTACCAAATTAGCAAAATGAGTCATAGTGAATATTCTCTGGCTAGTTTTATTAAATTTCTATGCTACAGTCACCCAAAATCACTTTCATGGGAAATGTACCTATCCTCCTTCCAAAGACAATATGCCATGCTTTTAGTGGTGCTATAGTTCTAATGAGGAATGATTTAACCATTGAATGTGATCAATAGATGAAAGCATATCCAACTCTAGGTCACTGATTATGAATGTAAATACTGGAACTGGACCCAGAACTATCAAGCATGCTTACAACTTCAATTAGTAACCCTGACGGAATTTTGGTCTCTACAGACCAAAACATGGAAGTATGTTTTGGCTTTAATATGCAGACATTTTTCCATTACAATAGCCTCTTCTAAAGTAAGTTCCTTGCAAAATGTTTCAGGTTTTAGTGACTTTTTAGTCCATATTTTCTTAACTAATATTTCAATTCAGTTACTGATAAAACCATTACTTTAGGTGAGGAAAAGAAAAAGGCAGTTTATAACTTCAGCTATTCAATTCATGGTAATAATATAATTTAAATATTTCATCAAAGTTATTCCGAGTGGTAAACAATGCTTATTTAGTGATATCCTCATGAATAACATTTTACCATATTACTGTCTGAACCCAACAAAACCTAAAGTAAAAAAAAAAAAAAATCTATCAGCAGATGCCAAGCAGCTTTCATTTTTTAGCCAGAAAGGTAATTTTTAGAAAGAATCAGTTTGATTCTTCTCATTATAGAAGTTATACTACAAACTCTAAGTGAGTTGCCTTGCTTAGGAAATTTATTTATGGAGATAAATAATGATAATTATAAGTTTTGAGAGTTTGACTACATACACAGCATTATCTCAAAATAATCGGTGGTATAATCATTTCTTTTTTTTTTTTGCTTTTTGGAGACAGGGTCTCGCTTTGTAGTTCAGGCTGACCCTGAGCTCACTATGGTGCCCAGGCAAGCTGCCGCGAACTCAGCAATCCTCCTGTCTCTCCCTCCTGAGTGCTGGGATGACAGGCGTGAGCCACCACGTCCGGCATTGTGGTATGCGGGATAGAGCTCAGGTCCTTGCGCTTGCAAAGCCGGCGCCGGAACCACTGAGCCAACCCTCCGGCCCCAGTATAATCTTTTCTTAAACCTTCACTTTTATTCCCAGCTATAAGTTAGAAAATTAAATAGTAGCAAGATGAAATATTAAACTCAATTATCAAATGTAATCCAATTATCAAATGTAATCTAGCTAAGATTTGAACAAAGCAGTCAGAGTCAATACTATACTTTTGATATCTTCATTACACTCTTTCAAATAGGAACACATAAAGGCAAAAGGAAGAGAAGCAGCTCCATATTGAATGAGCTTCACAGAATATGTGTAGAACAACAGGCAAAGGATTAAAGAAAATATATGTAAAATTTTCAGAAATGATACTGCACAATTGAAATACGACAACTAGGTGGGTAGGGATATGGGTAAAAATGAGAATTAACTTGTGTCATATACTGGTACAAATTCCCCAGTTATATGTGATTGTGAGATGTATATAAATTGTGCCAATAAAGAATTCAATTAAAAATTATGACAACTAAAGTCAGAGTATGAGGCACATATTTTTCTCTATTGAAATTGAAATAGATTTAGAATAATCTATGAAATTCTTTTAAGCTAAAATTGATCGGGTTAAAAAAAGATGGGTATCAATTGTATTTATAAATAACAAATCGGGGCCAGAGATTTAGATCAGTAGTTCCAGTGCCTGCCTAGCAAGAACAAGGTCCCTGTTTCAGTCCCCAGTAACCACATACAACAACACCAGGCATGGTGAATCACACCCATCAGCAATCAGTAATACATACCACAATGTCAGGTGTGGTGGCTCATGTCCATAATCGCAGCACTCAGGAGGCAGAAGCAGGAGGAATGCTGAGTTCGAGGCTTGCCTGGGCTACACAGTGAGCTCAGGGCCGGCCTGAACTACAAAGTGAGACCCTGTCTCATATAAACAAACAAACAAACAAATATCAGATATAATAAAATTAACATGAACATATCACAGTATCTTTTATCTGGGCAGTGTTTGTTTGTTTGTTTGTTTTTTGAGACAGGGTCTCGCTTTGTAGTGAGCCACCACGCCCGGCACAGTGGTATGTGGTATTGATGGCTGGTGGGCATGAGTAACCACGCCCAGCATTGTATGTGGTTACTGGGATCAAACTCAGGACCATGAGCTTGTGAGACAGGTGCCAGAACCACTGAGCTAAATTGCCGGCCCTAGGCAGTGTTTTTCACAAGTGACCAAAAAGCGGGGCGTGGTGGCTCATGCCTGTAATCCCAGCACTCAGGAGGCAGAGACAGGAGGATTGCTGAGTTCTAGGCTTGCCTGGGCTACATAGTGAGCTCAGGGCCAGCCTGAACTACAAAGCGAGACCCTGTCTCAAAAAAAAAAAAAAAAAAGTGACCAAAAAGTATAGTTTTCCAAGAACAGTGGAAATAGTACTCTACTATAGTTTCACCCTCATCCTCAATTTTTTTCCTTTCATGCTTAATCTGCCCTTTTTGAATGATAAGTTTTATGGCCACCTAGATATATGCATATTTTTAATTTCTTCAGAAAAAATGAAATACATTTTACCAAAGACAAATTTTATTTCCAAGTTTTATTCATGTTAAAATGATGGCTCATAAGTTAGTTTGATATTCAATGTGGTCATAAAATATTTAATGTCTACTGTACAATTGCTCAATAGTCAATAACTATAATATTTTCAGGATTACATATTAGCTTCCTAGAAAGCCTACACTTTTTAATTTTAATTTTTATTTATTTGTTTTTTGAGACAAGGTCTCACTTTGTAGTTCAGGCTGGCTCTTAGCTCACTATGTAACCCAGGCAAGCCTCGAACTCAGCAATCCGCCTGTGTCTACCTCCCGAGTGCTGGGATTACAGGCATGAGCTACCATGCCCGGCTAGAAAGCCTAAATTTTAAGCACTAAAGAATTAAACTAAAATCTCCCAAATGAATTAATATGTTCAAACATAGTAAAATTAAGAACAAGAAGACACAGTTAGTATGACCTATTCAACATTCAGATATTAATGAAATGAGGTTGACTCATCATTTTTTTTTCAAATTTCAATTTCTATATAAAACAGAACAGTTTTAGGAAATAAGTAGCTTTGAAAAATGTACTCAGCAGTGATATTTGTGTTTCATTTTTGTTTCCAAAATTGTATAAACAGGTGAATTAAGCCTGTTTGTGTGTGTAATCTATTCACTGATCAATGTTGTTTAATTAGTTATATTTATAAATATATCATTTTAAGCCCAAGCTAGACCAAGGAAATAGCTCAGAGTTTATTGGTGTGTAACACATTACTACAGGGCTGAAGAGATACTATACGTGGTCTTAGCACTATCCTAAAATTCCATTTCACAGTTTTTGTGGTTCAGAACTTCAGACTCAACCTAAATGTGATTTTCTTTTCTCAAGGTCTCATGAGACTACTCGAAGGTGCCAGCCAGGCTGGTTTCCTTTCTGGATCTTGGCAGCCTCTTTCTAAACTCGGGTGATGATTGGCAGAATTTAATTCCTTGCAGTTGTAGGACTATAGTTGCTCTTTTCTTGCAGCCAGCCCTGGCTTCTTTGACTTCTTGGATGTAGTTCCCGGTTGTGCAGCCTTCTTCTAGAATTTCTTAGGACATGACAACTCATTTTTGCAACCCACTGAAGGAACATCCCAAGAGGGCCACGTTTGTCTTTTATAAGATTTCATCTGATCATTTTAAACCCATCAAGTTTAAGATACCTTGCAATTAATACAAAATCGATACTTCACATCTGCAAAACCTCTTCACTTTTGCTGTCTGTAAGCTGGTAGAGGGAGTGATATCCCAACTCTATAGCCAAATTGCAGTGGTTAGAAGAAAATAAACCAGCAAAGGCTGCTTGTACCGATGAGAAATTTATACAGAGATATGGCTCAATGAAAATGTAACCACCTTGTTTGCTTCCATAATAGGTAGTAAAATTTCCTTTTGCTTCCTTTAAAATTTCCTGAAATGCTTGAAAAGCAAAAAGGTGGGTAAATTTATTACTTGAATTTTTTAAAAGTCATCTTGATCATGAAAAACTTGTATCAAGAAATCTGAGCCTGACATGATCTCCAAATTTTGAGATGAGCCTTATTTTTAAAAATGAAAATCAGTGTATGTTATGTACAAGTATAAATTTGCAATGTTAAATGCAATCATAAGGTATGTATAAGATGTACCAATAAAGTCAATTTTCAAAAAAGAGACTCATTTTTTTTTTTTTGAGACAGGGTCTCGCTTCATAGTTCAGGCTGGCCCTGAGCTCACCATGTAACCCAGGCAAGCCTCAAACTCAGCAATCCTCCTGCCTCTGCCTCCAGAGCTCTGGGATTACAGGTGTGAGCCACCACACCCGGCAAGAGTATCAATTTTTTATCAGAAAAAAATTCTAAATGATCTTCCATGTAAAGACTTTCCTGTCTTCTTCTGCCTCTCTTTTTTTTTTTTTTTTTGCTTTTGAGACAGGGTCTCACTTTGTAGTTCAGGCTGGCCCTGAGCTCACTATGGTGCCCAGGCAAGCCGCCGCGAACTCAGCAATCCTCCTGTCCCTGCCTCCCGAGTGCTGGGATTACAGGTGTGAGCCCTTCTGCCTCTTTTTATTTAAGTGGCAAAACTTTCTGAGATTGGAGGGGGCCAAGGAGAGAATGCATACATTCATGGTGATAGTGTCAGCAGAGTTTTACTTACTCATTTTCAATCAATCTTTTGAAGACATATCTCCCTATTTATTATAAGAAAACAGTGTGGGTATGAGAATAAACTAGCTGGAGGTTGTATATAGATACTAAAACATATGCTTGCGTACCCATATATTCTCTGTTTCTGTAATTTATTTTAAAGGTGTTTTATTTCATTTTAATTTATAAAAAATAATGACTATCATGTAAAATTTCAAGGATTACTTTAGCAATAAAAAGAAATAAATTTTTCCCATATAAATTCCAGTTCCACAACTCTACTCCCAAGATATGACTAATATATCTATGAAATATTCCTGACATTTTCTAAATATGCATATATATGTATATATGTATATATACATATATATACACACAAAATAAATGTTCTTTTAAACATAAAACAAATCACCTATTGACATTTTCAACAACATATTTTTATTCATTAAATTTATTGGTACATTTTAGGGACCCATTATGATTTGCGTGACTAGTTTTACTTAACAACATATAAAACTAATAACCTCATTAAAACTTTTTCAACATAAAAGAAATATTCAATATACAATGGAAGGAATCAATTATAGGCAAAGAGTCATCTATGAAATGATATTTTTAAGGGATCATGTGTAGATCACTGGCAAAGGATGTGCCTGTGAGTTTGGGGATAAAATAAAGCCATGCAAGTCTATTTTCAGTCCTATCACAAGGGCTGCTGTGATACACCAGGGCTGCTCCAGTGGTGTAAACTCCAATGAAAGGTGAGTGCTCGTTACTGAGCAGAAAATGGATCCATATTGCATCTGGGTCTTAACAGCTCTTACTTTCATGAGACTTTCTTGAAACAAACATTTTCAATTTAGTTTCCTAAACTGATGACATCTCTCAAAAGCAAAAGGAGATAAAGCCTGTGTTTTAATATTAATTCCTTTGGGGGGAAAAATGGAGTGTCAATAATACATGAAAGTTTGCTCACTCTGCCTGCTACAGTTTCTAAAATATCTCAAAATGTGCTCACATATTAAGCACTGAGGATTTATTTGAAATAGCTACTCATGAAAAACAAAACCTATGTGAGATGATAATTGCATATGTGGTCTGCCATTGACCAATATACTATTATGTGGCACATACTGTTTTTGTGTGATTGATATGTATACATTCATATAAAAAAGTTGAGTTTAGTGCTCAGCATTTTGAGGAAGAATGCTGCCTCTACACAGTTTTTATAAGGTTCTCAGAGGAAGAAAGATAAAATTGTTGATCTTTGGAAGTGTTTTTTACAGTGGATTTTTCAAAGGGAGCTTGTTCCATAAAGTTCATATTCTGTGCACTATGCCTTTCAATGTCCTATATTTAACAATTTTTAACATGTAATTACTTTTTATGTAGTATTAAATAATAAGTAATTAAAAGGACAAGTACATTATGAAATTACATAGATACATAGGTTGTTCTAGTATTTTTCTACACAAATCAAAATGTTAATTTTCATAATCATGCAATTTAATATCATATTTTAAGAAAAGTAATTTATTTATAAGAATTTAAGTGCTCATCTATCATAAGTAGCACATTTTACCACTAGCTTAGACACATAAATACTACCTCCTAACCTGGCACAACACTCATTTACATCGCCTCCAGCTCTCACTTCTTTATCAGAAATCTGTGAAATGCATTTTTCTTTAAAACAGATAGAAGAAAGAGGTTAGTGTGTTCTTGCTTTTGTTGTGTTTTTTCCTAATGTATAAACAACAGGGTTGAAGTACTTTTCAAAATCTACCACTCACTCTTTAATCTAGGCTTTGGTTTAAAATGAAGCAAATAAGTCAGGGATGGGGGCACAGGCCGAGGAGCCCAGCACAGGAAGAGGTTGAGGCAGGAAGATCTCAAGGTTGAGTCAAGTATGGCCAATTAAGCAACTTTGTAAAACCTTGTCTCAAAACATTAAAAATTAATTAATTAATTAATTAATTAATTAATTAATTAATTAAAAGTGACGGAGATACAACTGAGTGCAAAATTCCCAGGACAGTAGAAATATAAATAAATGAATGAATGAATGAATGAACCAAGTACAGCAAAATGGAACACAATTAATTAGTAATAAATGAAAAAGTAGTTTATAACAAAATTATCGATCACCGGACATGTTTATCAGTCTCTGCAAAATAAGGAATTTGGATGAAAAATAATCATGCATAAGGAAAGCTGATTGTTTCCTGGAAAATGCTAATGAAAAAACTAAGTGTTTTTTTGTTTGTTTGTTTTTCATTTTTTTTTCCCAAGGCACCCTCGATCCCGGATGCATTTATTCATCCCTGAATTTGGGCTTGTCAAGCTGCCTTTCTGCCTGTATAACAATTATCTTGAAAATTCTTTTAAAAAACAAATACTGTGTATCTAAATATCATCTGGATTCTTCACCACATATAAGAAAGTTGACATTTCAATATTTATTCATTAGATTATTCAATCAATGGAGTTAACACTATTCAAAATAGCCTCATATCTACAATAATTCTAGTAAACTATTTTGTGCATATTCCCAAAAGATACTTTTAACTTTTTATAGGTAAATATGGAGTAACCTATTATTTTATTTTAGAAACACTATTTTTGAATGGTTTATTTATTCAGATGGTTCAAAATTTAAAAGATGCAGGCCATAGATTTAGCTCAGTGGATCCAGCACCGCCCTAACAAGCACAAGGTCCCTGGTTTGATTCCCGGTAACCACATACAACAATACGGGGTATGGTGAGTCACCCCACCCGCAATCAGTACCACTTACCACAATCCCCAGGTATGGTGGCTCATGCCTGTGATCCCAGCATTCAGGAGGCAGAGGAAGGAGTATTGCGGAGCTCCAGGCTTTCCTGGGCTACATAGTGAGCTAAGGGCCAGCCTGAACTACAAAGTGAGACCCTGTCTTAAATAAATAAATAAATAAAATAAAAATTAAAAAATAAAAGATGCAAGTAAAGTCAACACATCTCATTAATCTTTTCCTGGAAGTATTTTTCGTGACAATCATTATACCTGTTTTTGTGCATACTTTCAAAAATACTTTATGAATACAAGAACAAATCTGTATACATATGTATCTTTTCACCTCATAAGTATCTGAATATCACATTTCCCAATATTTTTTTCATATAAAAAGCTAGTTTTCTTTACCTTTTCATGTGTGCTGGCCAAGTTTCTAGATGTTTAGTATTATAATTATAACTTACCACCTTATATTCTAAGGACTGTGAGAAAAAAAAAAAGAGATGAAAATATAAGTCAAACCCTGCATACTTTCTCCTGTATGGTGTGTTGGAAACATACAGTATAAGCCAGTATGTGAAGTACAGTGTAAAGAAGGAGAAAGCCTGATTTTAAAGCATTTCATACCAAAAAGAACTAGACATTTTAGTTTACTCCCAACTCAACAGGACCAGTAAAATTATGTGTTCCTACAGTTTCACTAGTACTTATATGTATCTTGATACAATTGAATTTTATTTGGAATTGTGTGTCTGATAATAGACAACATCATTTAAAAACTGTATTGGCAAAAGAAAATATATCTAGAAAAATATCTCCTGGGAAACTTAACTCATGAGAATTGGATTATAGAAGTAAAGGGTTTGGTTTTTGGAGTAGATGTATAGAGGGCAGAATACGACCTTCAGATATGTGTAGGGCTCTCATCCTGAAAAGTTATCAGATAGATTTTGAGTTGCTTCTGAAAAACTCAAATGGTTCAGCAAGGAGTAATCTACTCAGGAAGTAACTGTTTGTGGAAGATAGAATTATTACGCACAATTATGCGGATTCTCTAGAAATAAACAAGTAATTCACAGTCTTCTGGTGGCAGGGAAAGAGGAAAAGAGAAAGAGAAAAGTATATGACATCATAACGTCTTTAGAACACTGCATTTGGGTGATATGGATGGGGAAAAGATTAAAAAGGCTCAAATCTCAGAGTCTCAGGGGTTAACTGTGCAACAAATGCTTTTTGTACGATCAGACTTAGGCTTTCATATTTTTCTCACTAAAATTTTCTGTCTTTGAGAATATGATTAGTTTTTCATTTTGTGGCAATATTTTCCTAATAAGAAATTCAGTTAGTAATGATATTATTAATGAGTGCCAAAGTGAGGTGTGCTTTTAATTTTTTAATAGTCACATAATTTTGGCACATATTTATGGAACACAGTATAATAACTGGATACAGGTGTACAATGCATAATGAACAAATCAAAGAAATAAGCATCTCCATTGCACATTTTTTTTTCATTTCTTAGTACTGGAAAACTTCAGACTTTTCTCTAGTTACTTTGAAACATAACATAAATTGTAAACTATCATTATCCCACTGTGTGATGGAACCTTAAAGTAATTCCTCCTATTGGCATTGAGGAAGGAAAATAAGAGAATAGATAAGAGGTAATGTGAAATTTTCTTTCTAATATGATTTCCTACATAGTTTCTATGATTTGCTTCTGAAAGGTATTCAGTTTGGTGGGTTACAGCATTTGCACTTTGCAATGATTCTGATTAATTTGACTCTACTGTAGCATATAAGCAAAAATAAAAGGATGTTCTTGGTTTACAATGATCTTGGAAAATGTTTATTACACTTTAAGACTAGAAAAGCTGAATTTAAAAGGACTCAAGAGCAAGAGGAAATGACGGATGGGGTAAAATTAGTGAAGGAAGGCTTTACCTCTGAGGGAAAGACTTTATGAGCAAAACCTGCTCACCACAGCTGGGATGATTTGGAAAGCACAGGGAAATGCAAACAAAGGAAAGTCAGCAGTCATAGAATGAGGTTGAGGACTCTTGGGTGGAATTAGGAGGTATAATAGAAAACATTTATGTACAAGGGGAAGAAATGTAAACGATTTTGGCATTGATCGTGGCATTTCAATAAATTTAAATTTATCATAATGCAGTTTGTACATAAGTGGAAAAAATAAACACAGTGACTCTGTGACCAGTTGTTCTACTCATATCATACATGTTAAACTTGCAAATAATGGTGTCCATGCAAAATCTTCAATTTTGTGTTATTTCATTTCAACTATATGTAGCTCAAGGTTACTGTATAGTTTTTTATTGTGTACTGAAAGACATTGCATATTCTTCTGGAATTTCTGAAATCACTTACATCATATAACATTATATAAAGCTTATGTTCAAATATTACATTCACTTCACTTTCATATTAACTGTGCTGAAAAACTTTATGAAGATGAAGCAAGACACTGACATCTCTATAGGTTGTGCCACATGCATCAGAAAAAAACAGTTCAACATCTCAGTTAAATTTCCAGTCAAAATTTAGGCTTTGACCACTATTACTTCCAAAACTCAGTGTGATAAATACCTGATGCCTTATAAAAATAACTTTTAAAGATAGATGGGTCATCATATATACAAAATAACTGTCTTTTTCAAATAAAATCTGTTGAGGAACTTCACATAGATGAATTCTACATCTTCATTCAGTACATTAATTCTCTTTTATGTTTATTATGTGTCTCTATGGTATTGTTTACTAAGCATTGAAAAGACGTAGTGTTCTACCTATAATAAAATGAATTTCCCACATTAAATATCAGGTAAAAATAAGCATCTACATTTCTATTTTCATCAGGTCATTTCCTCTGGATTTGGTGACTGCTATTAAATATTTAAGCAATTTGTTTCATGTACATCAATAGTCACAGTCTAAAATCCCTGATAAAAATTTATTAGAGGAATCCTTAAATAATTATTACTAAGACGTCAAGAGGCTTAAATTTCCCTGAACTTGAGTTTTGCTCTTTCTCATCATACCAAATCTAATTTGACTTTTGCTTTAATAAGTTCCTTTCCTCTCAGGCACAATCCACATTCATTTCCTTTCTGCACAACTCCATCAATACGTTACTCTTAGTTATAATGTAACCAGTGCAGTGTTAGTACTTCATCAATGAATGAAGTCATTTATTCATTTCATAAAAATGATTTATGGATGAGAACATTAAGTACACAGCATGGAAAAAATAAGAGAATAACAGTTCTGACTATGAATGCAGGTGCTGTTTAAAATTCTCCAGTGCTTTTGTACATAAAGAAAATTTTTACATGCTGTAAGAGATTTCACATGTTTTGCTAAGTGGGTTTAGATTATCCCTTGAAGAATATTGTTCCTCAGGTTCAAGTTCTAAATAAATATCTCCTTTCATTTGAGGGAATAAAAAAAGGAAATTCTCATAGCACAAATGGTGTTTAAAGCATCTGTAGCTGTCAAGTTGAAATTAAAACAAGAAACGTGTTTGCATGTGGCAATCTTAAATCAACCCCAAGTGATATCCAAATTGGACAGAGCTCGGGTTTTGTCACCATAATCCTAACATTTCAGTTTAGATTAAGAACAGATTCGTGTTCTACAGTGTCTCTGGACAGAGTCGCTTCTTTTCTTCCAGCTGCAGAGAAACAAATCTTTATTTATGTTAATGATTGCCAAGCCATTCCACAACAAAGAGCTACCCTATACACAGAAAAAATTTCCTCAATTCTTAAAAAAATAAATCATATAATATTTTAAATACATTGAACTCAGCATATATGTTCTAGAATGACATAGTACATTACATATTTCACATTAAAACTGTTTACATTAGGCTAAATAGAGGTTAGATACCTGGGAAATTTCTCAGAAAACTGCTCTTTTGATTTTTGTTTTAAACACAAAAATCTTGCTTTCATTACTTATAGAAATTTCTTTGTATCTTAAATTATCACTACATATCTGCCAGCAAATATTATTGCAAGTTAATTACTTTAGATAAATGTAAAAGCCACATTGAAGAGGAAAGTAAATTTGGTCACTGTTCAAGGTAACCATAAGGGATTCACCAAACTGCCTATTCTTTTTTTTTTTTTTTTGCCTTTTGAGACAGGGTCTCGCTTTGTAGTTCAGGCTGGCCTTGAGCTCACTATGATGCCCAGGCAAGCTGCCGCGAACTCAGCAATCCTCCTGTCTCTGCCTCCCGAGTGCTGGGATTAGAGGCGTGAGCCACCACGTTCGGCATTGTGGTATGAGGTGTTGATTGTTGGTGGGCATGGAGACACGCCCAGCATTATATGTGGTTACCGGGGATCGAACTCAGGACCTTGAGCTTGCGAGGCAGGCGCCGGAACCACTGAGCTAACCCTCTGGCCCAAACTGCCTATTCTTTTATTAAGGCAAATACATAGGAACCTGATTTATGTGTTTTTCTCATCTATGTATTAACATTTGAGAAGAAAAATAATTCATCATCTTTTGGGACATTGTAGAATATTGGAAAGTGAAAATTTTGTAGTGAAACTACTTGCTCCTGTCTCAGTTATTCACTTCAGGAGGTTATGAGGTTTGAAAACATATATAAAATTCTACCAAATACTTAGAACTTGAGAAATGCTTACCTTGCCTTCTCCAGTTCCAGTATGTATCTATGTATTCTCTTATTCCTTGACGGTTGGATAATATATTATTGGTAGGAACAATATACTAGTTGTTGTATATTCATATATTTATTATCATCTGATAATATAATTTGTTATATTACTTATAATGAAATGCTTGAATAAAAATAGACTTCAACAATCCAATAATTTAAAACAAAATTTCATTTTTGTTTATATTATAATCTCATTCATTCAGATATCAGAGGGACTTTCACTGTGCTATCCTCTGGGATCCAAGCTATGAGCAACTATTTCATCTTTTAATGTGGCTGCTAAGGTTTCTTGACCATTGCTACTCCAGTTTACCAATAAGGGGGAAAGATAATAGAGCAACTCTTTATAGATCAGCTTTAGAACTCAGCTTGTATTTGTTAGAACTCAGTCACATGGTTAAAACTAATGTGTGTGGGGGTTCTGGGGAGTTAGAGTCTCTGTGTGTTCACAGAAATATCTATCAGATATGGGTCTCTGCCACATCAAGTTTATAGAAATATTATATGGCTGTTTTGAACTAAAATTTCAAGTCATGGATTACTTCTTTCTAAGAAAAAATGGCCAGATTTTTGCTGGCCATAATTATTACTACTATGATGGGCATACATAAATGTCTGGGCACTGGATATGTGAGAGGTATGTACTCAAGAAGCTAGAAGAGACAGTGAAATACAAGAATGAGCAATGCGGCTTTCACCAGAGTATATGGGCTTTGCTACTCTTTCTTCTGTGATTTTACATAAATTACTCAACATTTTCTAATGTCAGCTTCCTTTACCTGTAAAACAGAAATAATATCACCTACTTCGTCAAGATGTAGTATGGATTAAATGAGTAATATATAAAACAATTAGAACAAGTCTTGGTGCATAGTGTTTGACAAGCTCACATTTTTATTATAATAAACATAGAGATAACTTTGTTTCAGAACCCTTTCTTGTAATTCCCTGCTATACCCACTTTCATATCTTGTAACTCTGGGAAATGTGAATGAAAATAAAAGAGATTTCAATTCTAAGTCAGCTCTGTGGGTTTAGCAATTTTTTCAAATCCTTCATTTATAAACTAGAATGAGAACTTTGAGTATGACTGAAAACCAATAGAAGCAGTAAGTATGATTTCTAAACTTATATCCATCTTCCAAATTAGGAAGTAAATGTGAGACTGCCAAAGAGTGGATAGAGGAAATTGGGAGAGTAAGTACAGATGTGATGGCACTTGTAGAGGTATAATCAAATGGTTGTTTAATGTACTGCATGGGATGAAAGAGCCCAGAAAGTCTCTGTGAATATGAACTGGCATGCTGATGAGGTGTGAAAGTCTGTGATTATCACTTGACAGGACATAAAATAGAACCCAGGCATAGAAGCTCATAAACACTAAGGAGTTAGAATTATATATTTTTTGCCATTGCCTGAGCTACTTATCATTTGCTTGTTTATTTTCAGATTAGTCTCACTCTGCTGCACAAGCTGATGGTAAACTCATAAGCTGCTGTCCCAGCCCTCTCTTTGCTGGTACTATAGGCACAAGTCATTGTGCCTAGTTCAAAGCAACTTGTTTTAATAGCTAGTTATATTGGTAAATCACTGGCAATCAGAAAAAAATGATTGTGGATTCTCTTCTTTTCTTATCTTGTTGTTCTTCTGTAGAGCTTTATTGAGGTATAATTCACATGCCATCATTTTAACTCCATCTATTATAAATGAATGATTCTTTTTGATTTGTTAGTAAAGTTGGGTGTGGTGGCACATGCCTATAATACCAGCACTTCAGTAATCTGAGGCATGAGGATTATAAATTCTAGTTTCATCTGGGCAAATCCACAACTTAGCAAGAGGTAATTTAGTACAAAATTCCAGGGTTCACATTCCAGTACCATACTTTTTTTTTCACAAAAATTGTGCCACAACCATCATTGATTTTACAAAATTTCAGCACCTGAAAAGTAGCACCACACAATTCTTAGCAGTCACTGTTCAGAGTGCCTATAAACAACCAGTCTTTTGCTTGTCTCTGTGGGTTTGTTTATTCTGACTTTACACTGACTGATTGAATAATATATATATGTGAATTTTCATAACTGGATTCTATTGCTTTGTGTAATATTTTCAAAATCCATCCATGATATAAATTGTGTCAGTAGTACTTCATAAATTTTTATGACTGAATAATATTCTATTATAAGGATATACCACTTCCATTTGTTTATCAGTTGGTAAGTATTTAGGCTCTTTCTAAATATTGACCTTTATAAAAAATGATTGAATGACATCTATGTATGAATTTGTATATAGATGTATATTTATGTTGCTTATGCATATTCCTAGTATTGTTATATCTTCTTTATATACACAGTAGCAGTATATGTTTATTGGTTAGCTTTCCTGTTGCTAATAAAAAATATTTTGCAAAGAGAGGATTAATTTACTTCATAGTTTGGGGGATATAATCCTGGTCATTTAACTACAAGGCACAAACTGGGAAGCGAATAAGAGAACAATGCCAAAGAAAAGGAGCCAGGCACCAAATACAGTACCAACCTGACATAGTGCTTTACTTATCTGCTAGGTACTTCTTAATACTGTCAAGTTGAAAATCATTAGCAATCATCTAGTTTCTCCATATCCTCACAAGTGTTATCTGTCTTTTCTATGATACCCATACTAATAGGTACAATGTGGCTTCTCACTGTGGTTTCATTTGTATTTCCCTAATGATAATTATGTTGAATATGTTTTGTGTGCTTATTGTCTGTTTGCATATTTTCTATGAAAATTTGCCTTTTCAAATCTTTTGTCAATTTTAATTGGATTGTTTTTATTTTAAATTTTAAAATATTTTTCCAAGTTCTAGATACAAGTCTTTTTAATCATATTCTGTTAATCACCTTTCCTGATTTTTTAGGACCAAATACCTAACACACACATTTTAAAAGAAAAGATATTTTATTTGATATGTGGTTTCAGAAGGTTGAGTCCATGGTACACTACTTGCAAGGCAGGTACAGTGTGGTGAGGGGCTTAGCATAAGAAAGCTGTTCAGCTCATGATGATCTTGAAGTAGAGCAAGAGAACAGCACCAAAAGAGAATGGGCCAGGAACCAGATATATTACACACTGTTATATCTCTTTAACCTAGCCATACACACACAGAACTGTGTTTAACTATTCCCCTGGCTACTGCATCAACCTGTTTCTTCTTTTCTTTAATTGAATTCTTTATTGGTACAATTTATATACATCTCAAAATCCCATATAATATTGGGGAATTTGTACCAGTATATGACACAAGTTAATTCTCATTTTTACCCATATCCCTACCCACCCACACCTCCTCCCCCCCTTTATACATGCTCTTTTATTTTCTTTCTGTATTGTATTTATTCCTTCCCCTCATCACGTTCCCACACTAAGTTTCCTATAGAAATATTCCACTCTATAAAAGATGTCCTACTTTCTAGAGCTCATTTGCTTCTACAGGTGTTCATGTCAAAGAGAAGATACAGTAATTGTCTATCTGACATCTATTGATTTCACTTATTAGTATATCCTCCAGGTGTCTCCATTTACACCTAAATGGATCGATCTTGTCATTCTTTATGGCAGAGTAATATTCCATTTTATAAAAAAAAAACACATCTTCTTTATCCACTCTCCAGTTGATGGACATTTGGGTTGTTTCCAAGATTGAGCTATCACAAACTGAGCTGCTATGAACAATGGTGTACATCTGTCTTTCCAATGTGAGTTTTTAAATTCTTTTGGGTATATTCCTAGCAGGGGTATAGCAGGGACAAATGGGACCCCTAGTCTTAGTTTTCTGAGAAATCCCCACACAGATCTCCATAATGGTTGCACCAGTCTGCAATCCCACCAAGAGTGGAGAAGGGTTCCTTTCTCCCCACAGCCACGCCAGCATTTCTTGTTGGTTGATTTTGTGATTGCGGTCATTCTTTGTGGAATGAGATGAAATCTCAATGTTGTTTTCATTTGCATCTCTCGAATGACCAGTGGTATTGAACATTTCTTCATATGTTTCTTGGTTGCTTTGACTTCTGCCTCTGAGAAGTGTCTGTTCATTTCCGATGCCCATTTTTGAATTGGGTCTTTAAACCTCAGGAGGCTGATCTGTTTGAGTTCTTTATATATTGTCGATAATAGCCCTTTGTCTGATACACAGCTAGTAAAAATTTTTCCCATGTTGTTGGTTGTCTTCTAGCAGTGCCAGCGACTTCTTTGGCTGTGCAGAAGCTTTTCAGTAGAATGAGATCCCATTTGTTGATTCTTTCTGCTAGTTCTTGTGCTATGGTGGTTTTATTCACAAAGTCTCTGCCTAAGCCAATGTCTCCAAGAGTTTTACCTAGCCTGTTTTCCAGCAGGCTTATTGTTTCTGTTTTAATGTTTAAGTCTCATATCCATTGTGAGTTTAGTTTTGTGCATGGTGAAAGACATAGGTCTAGCTTTAGCTTTTGGCAGGTTAAAGCCCAGTTTTTCCAGCAACATTTGCTAAAGAGTCTGTCTTTCTTCCCTTGGGGATGTTTGGCTCCTTTGTCAAAGATAAGGTGGCTTAGTGTATCTGGAGTTGTTTCTGGGTCTTCTAATCTATTCCACTGGTCCTCGGGTCTGTTACTTTGCCAGTATCATGCAGTTTCTATCACAGCGGCTTTATAGTAGAGTTTTAAATTGGGAATTGTAATATCCCCTGCCATGTCGTGGTTGCTTAGAATTGCTTTTGCTATTCTAGGTTTCTTGTGGTTCCAGATGAATTTTTGTATTATTTTCTCTAGCTCTGTGAAGTATACCGTTGGAATTTCAATTGGAATTGCATTGAATCTTTATAGTAGTTGTGGGAGTATAGTCATTTTGACGATGTTGGTTCTCCCGACTCAGGAAAACGGATATCTTTCCACTTTCTGGTTTCCTTTTCTATCTCAGTTTTCAGAGTCCTATAGTTTTCAGAGTAGAGGTCTTTCACTTCCTTTGTTAGGTTGATTCCTAGATATTTCATTTTTCTGGGTGCTACTGTGAAAGGGATTGCCTCCCCAATTTCTCTTTCAGTGAGTGCATTGTTTGTGTAGACAAAGGCTGTTGATTTTTGAGCATTGTCCCTGTATCCAGCAACACTACCAAATTTGGTAATTAATCTAGCAGTCTCTTGGTTGAGTTTTTAGGATCCTCTAGATAGAGTATCATAACATCAGCAAATAATGACAGTTTAACTTCTTCCTTTCCTATCTTTATTCCTTTTATATCTTTGTCCTGCCTGCTTGCTATAGCGAATGTTTCCAGTACTATATTGAACAAAAGTGGTGACAATGGGCATCCTTGTCTCATTCCGGACGTTAGTGTAAAGGGTTTCAGTTTTTGCCCATTAAGTATGATGCTGGCTGTTGGTTTCTCATAAATAGCTTGTATTAAATTGAGATAAAGTCCATCGATTCCAATTCTCTATAGGGTTTTGATCATAAATGGGTGTTGGATTTTGTCAAATGCTTTTTCTGCGTCTATTGAGATAATCATATGGTTTTTGTCCTTGAGTCTGTTAATATAGTGTATTACATTGATTGATTTACCTATGTTGAACCAGCCTTGCATCCCTGGGATAAATGCGACTTGATCAGGGTGTATGATTTTCTTGATAACTCTCTGTATTCTATTTGCAAGTATCTTATTGAGGATTTTTGCATCAATGTTCACTAGAGAGATTGGGCTGTAGTTTTCTTTTTTGGTGGGATCTTTCCCTGCCTTTGGAATCAAGGTGATAGTTGCTTCAAAGAATGATTTGGGGAGTACTGCTTCCCTTTCAATTTCATTAAAGAGATGGAGAAGTACTGGTATTAAGTCTTCCTTAAAAGTTTTGTAGAATTCAGCAGTGAAGTCGTCAGGATGAGGGCTTTTCTTTGTTGGTAGGTTGTTTATTACATTTTCAATTTCCCAGATTGATATCAGGTTGTTTGACCTTTTTATATCCTCTTCATTCAGCTTTGGAAGTTCATATGAATCTAGGAATTTATCCATTTCTTCCAGATTTTCCATCTTCTTGGAGTATAGATTTTCAAAATATGTGTTTATGATCCTTTGGACTTCTTCTGGGTCTGTGAAGATTTCCTCATTTTCATTCCTTATAGCATGGATTTGAGCCTTTTCCTTCCTTTGTTTGATAAGGTTGGCTAAATATCTGTCAATCTTATTTATCCTTTCAAAGAACCAACTCTTTGATTCATTGATTCTTTGTATTGTTCTCTTTGTCTCCACTGCATTAATTTCTGCTCTGATCCTTATAATTTTCTCCCTAGTATGTGCTTTGGGCTTGTTTTGCTCCTCTTTTTCTAGTTGTCTGAGGTTCATCATTAGATTGTTTATTGCAGTTTGCTCTATTTTCCGAGTGTATGCCTTCACTGCTATGAATTTCCCTCTCAGAACTGCTTTCATTGTGTCCCATAGATTCCTGTATCTTGTGCTGGGGTTGTCGTTTAGTTGTAGGAACTGTTTAATTTCTTCTTTAATTCCTTTTGTAGCCCATTGGTTGGTTAACAGATTGTTGTTCAATTTCCATGTGTTTGTGAGGATCTTGGAATTTCTTCTGCTATTCAGCTCCAGTTTCAAGGCACTATGGTCTGATAGTATCTAGGGGAATAACTTTGATTCCTTTTCATCTACTCAAGCTTGTTCTATGGACTAGAATGTGATCTATTTTGGAGAATGATCCATGAGCAGCTGAGAAGAAGGTATATTCTCGCTTTGAAGGGTGAAAAATTCTGTAGGCATCTAGTAAGTCTATTTGCTCCAAAGTTTGATTTAGCTCAAGTATTTCCTTATTGATTTTTTGTCCAGTTGATCTGTCAATTTGTGACAATGGAGTATTAACATCCCCTACTACTATTGTATTCATGGATAACTGGCTTTTCATGTCCAGTAATGTTTGTTTTATATAGTTGGGTGCATTAGAGTTCGGTGCAAAATATTTATGGTTGTTATTTCTTTCTCCTAGTGAATTTTTTAATTGAATTCTTTATTGGTACAATTTATATACATCTCAAAATCACATATAACATTGGGAAATTTGTACCAGTATATGCCACAAGTTAATTCTCATTTTTACCCATATCCCTACCCACTCCCCC